>QBDW01002155.1:0-48170 GCA_003261595.1 Maconellicoccus hirsutus
TCCGGGTATTTGTAAGTTTCAAGTTTCAGCCAATACTCGTAGTAATGGCTGAAAGTACATAAAAGTTTCTAGCTCTATTACGCTTTTCTATTGGGAACGTAATAAACAAACGATAGTAATTTTGCTCAATTGAAAAATAGCTTTCTGCTTATATTGGTACCGATTTCCGTATACGTTCAATTTTTATCACTTATTCTAAATTTGTTTTTCAATTCCCTTTTGGCATATTTATGCGACATTTCCTTCGAGTATTTTAAATTGGTTTTGCCATTTTCGTTTTTACATGTTTTTTTTTCTCTTGGCGCGCGCGCGACGGCGGCGCGCGGAAAAAATATCGAAGAAATTGGTAAATTGATCCGATAGCGTAGCGACGATTCCGAATCCTTTTATTTAACGATTTATTTCGCCGAAATTATTACATACACCGATCGTTACCGCGTATGTTTTAAAATTACGACCATCCGAGATTAGTTTTTCCGCCAGCGTCGTATTTTTCCGCCATTTTTAGCTCCCATTCGTAGGTGTACGACGAAGAACCGGTTCCCATATAGAATGTAAATATAGTGTCAAGAAGTCATAAACATGCTCTCCAGTTAATTTTCTATCATTTCCAGCCTCAAACATCGAATAAATCTACAGTTTAGATAACCGCTTTATGGCTTAATTCGAGATCTTTTTTTCAACGTTCTTATTTTTCCCCCGTACGAATTAAGATTACAATGTCTATAATAAAATTTGTACTATCTTCGATCGTTCACGCAACATAGCTCGTTTGGAGATTTTTCTCGTCGTGTACGCGCCGTATCTCGGCCTCGGACAGGTGTTCATGCTTGTGGATTCGATCACGCGGTGGCATAGGCGAGCCTCGAAATCCACCAGATTCGCTGACAGCGCCGGAGTCGTTAAATGATAATTTAAAAGATCTACTAAAGACCTTAGATTTTACATGTTTCAATGTATGCGATCTCGTTATTTTCAAACGTGATCGGAATCGTTTCGGTAATAAAGTGAGTTATTCGACATTCCGGCATTTTTCGCGCAGATTCGAACACCTTCTGAGTTAGTAAAATTTACGAAAAAAAAAGACAGCATGCGATGAGTTAATGAACCTGAAATTAATGAAGGGCAACTTGTTTCGTCGATATTCGAGTAATAAAATTGACTATTCGACTGAATTTAATTAAAAATCTTAACAAATTAAAAACGAAACAGATTCGCGTTGTTGAAGTAGAATTTTCAAAAACCTCAATAAAAATGTTCTTAAAATAACAACTTACAAATGTATTCGTAACATCGCAATTTCGACAATTTTTTCTCCATTGATCCATTGATGCAATTTCTTCTCCTTTTTTGTATTCCTTCGTCATTTTTACACCTTTTTTCTCCATTTTGGCAACTTTTTCTCAATTTTTACACATTTTATTTACAGTTTTTTTCTTCATTTTTTTTTCGTTTATGCAATTTCTTTTCCTTTTTTGCATTTGTTTTCGCGATTTCTTTTCTCTTCTTGTATTTCTTCATTATTTTTACATCTCTTTTCTTTAATTTGGCAATTTTTTCTTCATTTTTAAATGGTTTTTCCCAATTTTTACAGATTTTATTTACAGTTTTTTTCTTCATTTTTTTTCGTTTATGTAATTTCTTTTCCTTTTTTGCATTTGTTTTCGCGATTTCTTTTCTCTTCTTCTTGTATTTCTTCATCATTTTTACATCTTTTTTCTTTATTTTGGCAATTTTTTCTTCATTTTTACATGGTTTTTCTCAATTTTTTACAGATTTTATTTCCATTTTTTTCTTCATTTTTTTACTTTTTTCCCATTTTATACCCCCCCCCTCAATTTTGCATCTTTGTTTTTCATTTACGTAATTTCTTCTCTCTTCATGTACTTCTACGTCATTTTTACATCTCTTTTCTCTATTTTGTCAATTTTTTCATTTTTACATGGTTTTTCTCAATTTTTTACAGATTTTATTTCCATTTTATTTCCAATTTTTTCTTCATTTTTTTCACTTTTTCCCCATTTTATACTCTCTCCTCCCTTTTTTCACATCTTTTTTTCCCATTTATGTAATTTATTTTCCATTTTTGCGTTTGTTTTTGCGATTTTTTCTCCTTTTATGTATTTCTTCGTCATTTTTACATATTTTTTTTATATTTTGACAGTTTTTTCTTCATTTTTACATGGTTTTTCTCAATTTTTACAGATTTCATTTCCATTTTTTTCATCATTTTTTTTACTTTTTCCCCATTTTATGCTTCTCCTCCTCATTTTTTGTTTTTTTTTCTCCATTTATGTAATTTCTTCTCCATTTTCGCATATTTTTTCACCATTTCTTCACCTTTATTTCCAATATTTTTACAGAAATTTTTTTTTTCAAAAATATCGTTATTCTTCGAAACAAAAATTGTTAAAAAGTTACAAAAAACTGAAAAATCATATGAATCAGGGACACAGCTACTTGAAACTTCGGATTGAAAATTTTCAAAACCTCATCTTCATAATTTCACCGCGAAATATTGAAAAAAAATCATGTTGTCGTGGCTTATATCATGCTCATTGCATCGTAGGGCTCTTTTTCATCAACTTGCTGTTTTCTAATCAGCATTCACATCTCTACAGATGATTCTTAGCCCTTGGAAAAACCATGCAAAACTCCTCCAATACCTCGCTCGGTTCAAACTCACCTACTCATCGAGCTCGCATCGAAACCCAATCTATACCCACGATCCATCTACACTGTTCTCGCTTCACAAAACAAATACCTCGTCGACTCCAAACTCCATTCTCACACTCGTCTAACGCAACAAAAATGGTAATATCTGTCTGTATTTTCGCGCAGCACCGAAACACGTCCGCCATTAGCGGGGTGATAAGATTGGCGAGATTCGAAATGTGAAGCGACTACGCGCGGCAATGATTGACAAAAGTATACTACCATTCATCAGTGTCAATCAGTGTCCGTATCAGTTTCAACGCAGGTAAAAGCCGAACAGCGGCACTTATTGAAGACACCGCCAATTCTGCGCCGCTGATTTTAACGCGATAATCGAAAAAAAAAGGGGGGCACCTAAGCATTAAAAATATTAATTGTTAAATTACTCGACAAAGCTAAAAAAAAAATTCGGAGAAAAAAATCACCCATTCGGTCAATTAAAGATCACCGCATCGCGGTAGTGAGAATTTAACAAATTTTCGTACATTTAAAAAAAGCCCATCGTGTTTCTAATTGCCTCCAGTGTTTGTTTACAATAGTACAAGAGGGCTATTTACCTGTCGGCAGATTCGATTCGAAAAGACATTAAAAAGGTATTAAAGAATGTCGTCTAACTGGTCGTTAAAGTGATCTAAATTAGGATTACGTACTTTTTTTTCCCTTTTTTTCTCATTTTTTTTAAAACCATTCGCTGTAAAATAAAACCAAAACTCACTCTTGTCACAGTCACACTGTCAGTGTCGCTAATGTTACCATTATTACAAACGCTATAACATACACCTGTCTTGTTTCTGTCTGGAATACAAATTGTTGAACTCCACAGCCTCTCTTGGCGATACCGTCGAAGACAGGTTTTACGCGGTTTTACTATTTTCTCATCCGATCGCCGCCGCTCGGCCTCCGCGATATTGCCGTTTCCCAATCGCATTCGTCGGTCGTGGTCCATCTATTTACTTTTTGGATTTCCGCATCCGATGCGTTTCCACGATTCGCTCTAATTACGACGCGTATTTCGTGTAAGGAAAAAGCGAAAAAAAAAGAGCGAAAAACGGCAAATAGGAAGAAGCGAGGAAACTGGTTTAGACGCTAGTTATGATATATAGATCCAATTAGAGGATATCGCATATGGTTCGCTGTAATCATCTAGATAGCGAGTATCTTTTTGCCACTAACAAGGTGTTATTCTTACAACAAGAGTTAGCAGGTGTCTGACAGCATTCGTGATATAATTCCATACGTTATTATTCGGACACGTTTGCTTTTTCTCGTCGAATATCTTATTTTCAAATCGCACCTAAGTACTCGTCGGCTACGTTACCAACATCACGTGTAATTTTGATTTATCGAATTCGCAAAACCATAAAAACCTCGCCAATTCGCCTCGTCTCCTCGTAGCAAACACAAAAACCACGTTGGTCCAAAAATTGCAAAAATATAACTCGAATTCGATCTCGTAAACGAAAACCTCTCTCCACACAAAAAAAAAAGGTACTTGAATAGAAAATACGAGAAAAGCAGACGGATAAGTTTTTATATTTGCTGTACATTTTTTCCACTTTCTATTATCCTTTTACCGTCTACTTTGTTTTATTTTTCCTTTCTTCAATTTGTCGTTTACAGGAAATTGAAAACTTTTCCTCTCGTCGCGCCGTCCTGCGTGTCCCAACTTAATACCGAAAATCCTTCTTAAACTTATTTTTCCAACAATCGAGAGATTGTATTCGGTATCGCGCTATAAACAAACACTTTCGAAATTCCAGCCATATCTTCCAGCAAATAAACCCATCAGCCATAAAAGTACCGTATACTTATCCTTTCGGGAACGCGAAAAAAACAACCATATCCTTTCGGTTAGATCTTTTTTCACTCGTTACTTTGTTTTTCTCCTATTTCGCCGGAGTTTCCAGCTTTAATAAAAAAATACCAAATTTCGCTCAGCATAAAAATTTTCCAATTAAATCGACACGACCGTTTTTAATGAGCTTTCCCGACGTTGCGCGTATATCTCGGAAATATTTTTAATTAAATATTTGATCGTTTTGCTCGAATAAAAGCTTTTAATTGTTTGTCAATTTAGACAATTTTTTTAATTTACTAGCGAAAAGTCTTATTTTAACGAAGCCAAACAATTCCATCGCAAACAAACCGCGACGAAAGTGGATTTTTTAACGAAACGTCGAGGTCAATTTTTATTAATGGGGGCTTACGTGACTCAGTTTTTTTTTACGTTTGGAAGTATCCTAAAAAGAAGAGAAATTCTAGTAATTTGGAGAAATCCTATAATTAAAATTTTCAAAAGATTGTAATATTTTCAGCGAAAAAATTGAAACGCCAATAAAAATGTAAAAAAATGAAAATTACAAAGATGACGTTTTTAATACAACCAAAATACTTGAAAATAACAAATGTGCCAACAATGACGTCATAAAACTGCATAAAGTGGAATCCGGTATCTTGACTGGATATTTGCACATGCAAAAAAAATAAATTCAAACGCACTCCCATTCTTCAAAAAAAAAAGTCATCCTCCACTGTTCTTTAAATTATTAGAAAATTAAAAATCAATAAAAATCCTATTACTTCAACACAAACCTAAATATAACATCGTTTACATAAAAAAAAAAAAATGGCGACCCGATAAATCATCTATTCCCGATACAAAAATATTTATACTCCGACAAAATGTATTTTTTCACGCATTATTAACGTTTTTTTCCTCTGTGCACTTTCACAAAGAGGAAAAAAGCTTAAACGAATCAACGGTGTTTGAATTCCTTGCAAAGCGCGCCGAGGACGCTTGCGCGAGCTGCAAAAGCGGCAGCGTCGAGTCGCGAAAATGGCTTTTGTATGAAAAGACCACGACCATTTACTCGTCCGAGTGGCGTGTATACGAAAAATGGGAATTTAGTTAAGTGGTTTGGAAGTATATGAATTGGCGGACGGTTGACTTCTGGTGTTATTGAAGAGAAACACGAATTGGGGTATGTTTCTTATTTTCCACCCTAATGGGCTACAGTATTTAACCGATTGAGCGAAGGATTTCGTTAACCGGCCAAGGGGTTGGTAAACCACGTTCGAGGTGTGGGTCATCGAACGGGTATTTGTTTCAGGTGGTATTCCACACTCGACATCGATCGCATCGACGACAAGTTGAGTCCAAAAAGCCAAACTAACGTGGTAGACGATTTAACGAAGATGGTCGATGAATTCATCCACCGAACGAGGCGCACTTTGAAGCTCATTGAAAAAACAAATTTAGCATTCTATTATAAAATGGGAAGTCTCGCAGTGGGTTTTATATTGAATAAAGATGTTAAGCTAATCACACGGATATAACCAGAATTCATTTGAACACAACGATATTGTCACGCTCAACAAAAGCAAACGCAAATAAAAGGAGGGGTTTTGGTAATGCGATACGGATTCGATATACTCGTATGCTACTCCTCCTCCCTCCTCCTTCTATAAACATTCACATGATTTATGCGTAGTCCTTTTTTTTAAATATATTTTTACACCTTGTAAAATGCGTATTTTACAGGTATTCAAACATCCAACCGACGAATTTGATAATGAAAGATTCATTTTAAAATTCAATTCAGACTCGTGCGAAGACCGAAGGGATCAATTTTTGAAAAATCGATTTGTTTCTTAATTGGATATTTATTAAGGATCAGAATTTTTGAAATATTTTCATAAATATTCAAGAGTTGCTACTTCAAAGGTTCTATCAGTCGTTGATTTTATTTTATGCGGAAATTCAACCAATAGTGACGTCATTATTCTGCTCAAAAATTAGCATCTATTAATTCTGACAAGGGAACTTCTCGAGGTGACCGGCTCGGATTTAAACGGGAGCTGGATTTTTGGAAAGAGTATGTCAAAAAACCCCCCAACCTAAAATTTCACCTGCTCAAGTTGACTTTTCGATTTTTGGTGAATTTTTGAAAATTGAAAATTACGAAATTTACATTGAAAATAGAGAATTGAACGAAAAAATAAATAATTTGGACTCGCTGAATTCCAAAATCGCATCGCTGAGCTGTTCTGGAGCCTCGAATGCGATTTTCACTTTTCTCCAGAAACTTCGAAATGCTCCAGAAGACGTCTATATGAGATTTGGCAGCTAAAAACATGGTTTCATCGTATTCTCAATTTACCCAACCGACTTGAATTTTCCGGAAAAGCAATCAAGTTGGTTCGGTAGGTCAGGGATAAGACAGAACCAAGTTTTTAGCTGCCCAATCTCAAATGGACGCCTTCTGGAACATTTCGAAGTTCCTGGAGAAAATTGAAAATCGAGCTGGGTGCTACCAAACAGCTCAGCGATGCTATTTCCAAATTCAGCAGGTCGAAATTAGGGGTAAATACGTTTAGCGCGATTTAAAATAATTTTTCTAGATCATTTTTTTGTTAAATTCTCTGTTTTCAATAGAAATTTCGTAATTTTCAATTTTTAAAAATTCGCCAAAAATCTAAAAGTCGACTTGGGCAACTAAAATTTTGGTTTAAGAGATTTTTTGATATGCTCTTTCCGAAAATCCAACTCCCGTTCAAATACGAGCCAGTCACCTCGAGAGGTTCCCTTGCAAGATATTTCGAGTAATTTCGAAAATATTGTCTTTCCTTTTTTTTAATAATTTCATAATATTTCTACTTTTTAATAGTTTTTCTGTAACGATTGCTCTTCTTTTTTAGATAGTTCAATTGTTATGATACCATCCATCACCTCATCTCAGCTCAACAGGACTCTATCCAGAGAACAGACGCGTTGGCGACGAAGTATATAAGACAAACGAAGATACTTCTCAGCAGACAAAAAACTACGCACAGACGAACGAAACACTCCGCGGCTTCGAAATTTCCATATTTCGAGAAATCCAACACCGGCACATAGCTCGCGATTAAATCAAGATACACCGGTGACCCTTACCTCCTCGCGAAACTCTCCCCTTCGCCGACATCCCAAAGTATTTTTTGCGATCGCGAAATTTACTTGGAATGAATGACCGGTCGACATGATGCAAAGCATCATATTTCCTTGATTACACATCCGCGTAAAGTACCCATCGCTTGAACATCTCCAGGCAGACACCTCGAATTAAACAACCCGTATCGCACACGCTCCATCAGGGGTTAATTCGTATGGAAAATAGCTCGAAAAATCATCGCGATTACCATCGACGAGCGATACGCGCGTTCCTGGGCAAATTTCGCGTTCGATCAACACCAATTAAACATCTCCAGTCGGAGTTTTCAAGTCGTACCCGAACCAGCTGACAGTTTACGTCAATCGTTTTGTAAAAGTCCATTTAAACGGTACCTCGTATAAAGATACAATCGTACATTTATTAATAATTCCCAACGTAACGAAAACCGTCGAGATGGTATCGATACCCGAACCCATCGTACGTCCGGTAAACTATGCAACATTCGAACCACACATCGGTGTCATAACAACAAATCTTAACGATTATTCATCGCTAATTATCATTCGGATACGTTCGATAGACCTCCCATCGTTTTATCACTAGCGCATTAAGTGATCAAGCCTATTTGGCCTTTAAAAGAAAAACGAAACAGCCTCCATTAATCTGATTTTAAATACCTCGTGTCCACGTCAAACCTATCCACATATGTAACATGCCCGAATGAAAATTTCTTCGTTCGTGATTAAAAGCAATCACACTCGACCCTCCAAAATGCGCGTTTTATCGGAAACCTATTCAATTTGACAGATTTATTCGCCAAACAATACTACCATTCGCTTGCGTTCGCGTGTGTGTTTCACGCAGCCTAAACGACGCCCTGAGATCTCTCTCGTTTGAAGATTGAATCGTCACCGCGATAAACTGCCGCGTGATATTCTAATTAAAAATCCCAAACGAGCGGCCACCATATGTTAAACGAATATATTATAGGTAATTTTTTACTACTACAAAGCTCGTTAACGAGCGCGTAAAAACGATAAACTCGAATTAGGTTGTAAATATGCGCCGGAAAAGAATTCGTCGTACAACCACTCACACACACACTCACACATCCAACACGTATATTCGTACGCGTATACATAAATCTGTTCATTTAATCTAACCAATAGACGTGTTTATTGTTATTCAAAAACAAAAGGTAATACTTTTAAACCAGTTCATTAATTAATGTGAACATTTTTATAATAGTTAAACGCTCGTTTCCAATATTACCCTTGTTTACACACCGATACATTCGTATAAACAAATGCCACAATAACTCTGCCTCTTTACCTTTATTTGATACCGATCTCCAAGATCACGAAAAAAAAACCATTCACATATATCGCATCTTCACACACGAAATTCTCTTTTTTTGGAAATACCTCCGCACAAACTTCCAGCAAACGTAAATCGTACGTTGAATAAATGATCTCCGAGTATCGTAAATTTGGCGGCATTACATTAGACGCTGTTAAATCGACGTTGAACCATTTTTTAAAATAAAATAGCGCAACGTCGACTTCGATATAATTTCTTAGTTGAAAAAAAAATCGCCGTTAATAACGTGGCAAAAATCTCATACCAAATGGATAATACATACGAATAAAAATAAATCAAAAATTACTCCAGCATACTCGGGTCGGAGTTCAAATCGCGTACAAATACAGAGCCCTTGAAATGACACCGTCAATTTTAATCTTTGCGAGGAAAAAAACACCCGAGAAATAAACGTCGGCTTTAAAATATCGGATAAATTCGCTAAAACGTTATCAACTATTGAAACGAGTTCGTAAATAATCCGTAATTTGTGTTGGTTATTAGAGAGACGAACGGAATGGGCGGAGGAGAAGGGGTAGCTACAAAAAATCAACGTTGAATTTCATTTGAATTGCGATTAAATCAGGATTATTGTCAAAACGCAGCCACCTGCTTAAAAAAGTAGGTTCGAGTGGGAGACGAAACCGAGATAAAAAATCATCAAAAATTCACCGATTTCATAAAAAATCGACAAAAACTTCAAATGCTTGCCATCAAAAAATAGTACACCCGAGTAGGATGTCTTGAACCGTAAACTGAATCGGTCCCTTTAGAGCGACAGGGATTTCTATTTTAAACAAATTTCAACCTCCATAATCAACAAATTCCCAAAAATTTGAGCAGCTACGAAAAAAATGATACAAGTTGTTGAAAATACAGTAAGAGTTTTTTTCGCACGATTTTCCAAATAACCTGATGATTTAACATGAAGAAAATAATCTTCATAGGAAAAAGCTTTCTCAGACACATTGAAAAACTCTTGATATGAAAATTACAGGTAACACAACACATCTTTAATCGATGAAGGAGATTGCCCATCATGCCCCACTGAATCAACAAGCAACGCAAGAAGTGCTCAGAGAAGTAAAGAAAGGGAAGAAGACATGGCAGAGGGTTGAGTCTTTTTTCGAAAACGGCATGCAATACATAAAAACAAGTTGAAATTTTGAGAGGAATCCAAAAATCGAAATAAATTTTTTTTGAGCAATTTTTGATCAATTTCAAGCTTAAATTTGAGTTCGTACTCGAATGTGCTTAAAATTTATGCAAATAAACATTCATCCGAATTTCTGATTTCCTTATGGAATTTTAACCTATTTTGATTCATCTCTGGATCACTTTTGAGGAAAAACTCAATAATTCACTCAAATCTAAGCTTGAAATTATCAAAAATTGTTCAAAAAAAATGTCACCACGATTTTTGGATTCTTCGCAAAATTTTAACCCATTTTCCTATATTGCAAGACCATTTTCGAAAAAAGACAACAACCCACTGAAATCTGAAAGTCAACTCAAATCTAAACGTAATATGTTCAAAATCGACTCAAAAAAAGTTCTTACGTTATTTTTAATTTTTTTTATGACATCTTAACCTGCTTTGATATGTCGCAAGACCGTTTTTAAGAAAAAAACTCAAAAAACCTCCTTAAATCTGAACGTTACAAGCACAAAATCATCTCAAAAAAAAACTTATTTGGATTTTTGATTTCCTCGTAAAATTTTAACCCATTTTAACACGTCGGAAGGCTACTTTCTAGGAAAAACTCTGTAATTGACTCAAATTTGAGCTTAAAGATAATGGAAAATTACTCAAAAAAAATTTAATTACGATTTTTGGATTTCTCGTAAAATTTTAACCCATTTTGATAGGTCGCAATGTTACTTTTGAAAAATGTTGACAAGTTGGTTTTTCAGTAAAATTACGGAAACGTCGCAACTTTAAAATTCGGCCGACGAATGTTGTGCCAACCGTTTTTCAAAAACTTTGGCTCATTGGATGTGGATTGAACTTATGTATGCATTGAGTTCATTTCTTTTGTTCCGCAGACCATATGACGGGAATAGGGCCGTTGTGGCTCAAAAAAGGGTCAATTTTGGGGGAAGAACGCACTTTGGAGGCCTTAGCGCCCCAATGTGACTTTAGCCTGAAGATGTAAACATATATCTGAATCAGGCGAGTGTCTACTACAAGATTATGAAAAGAGTTTTTGTCCCCATCTAAACTTAAAAATAGGATCCCTTTGTGTACGTACAAAAATTCAAAATACCGATTTTCGTGGTTGCCCCAGCCCTATCTTCAAGAATCCAAGTGATTTTTTGTCCCCTAAAAATTCAAGCTCGATGAACACTTTTTGCCATTAGGACTGTAGACAATTCTGCTAAAAAAGGATCCTTAGAAATGACAAACGGCTGGTATTGTGCACAGATTAGATTTTCAAAAATAAGGACGATGCAAAATACCATTTTCCAATGGTTAAGCTCCTGATGAGGAAAGAAAACCGCTGCGATACATTTTAAAAAAAAGAACAAAAACCCAAAAAAGAAACACATCACCACGTTGCTCCTTTAGCGACCTTTTCACCGGGAAAACTCAACCTTGCGCATAGGGAAATTTACATTCCATCTCATATATCGCGCCGCTAATCGCCGTTCAAGGAGCCATCTCGAGCATATCGAACGTCATTTCGTCAACAGGGAAAAAAAACCCTCGTAATTCAAACCAAATTCCCTTTTTTTACATTACACATACGATAACACGGTCGGGTTATTATTCGTACATGTAATAGTTAAGTACACCATATAAAGAAGCGAAAAAACAAGGCACTCGGGTAGTTAAGACGTATAATAAAACCTTCATAGTTTATCACCATAAAGTTAGCTGTTGAAAAGTTCTAAAAAGTATAGGCTCGCGGTTGTTTCCACCGCTAAAATTACACCGGACATAAATTTCGAAATTGTCCAATCTTTGTAGTCGCTCTCTGGGGGGTAGTTTTTTGTGATATGGTCGTTAAAAAGAATCTCTTTGTTGGCGAAATTGAATCGTCGTATGACGCGAAAATTACGTTTTAAAACCAAAACCTACCATTATGGCGTACCGGCGATCAACATATAAATCCCACGTTTTACCTATACTTTGATCAATTGCGAACCTAAATGAGACATCGTATACGAACATGCCCCCTTGAACACCCTTATCTTGAACATTATCTCTAACCTTGGGCATTACATTAAGACATACTAAAAATGAAAATTTGGTCAAAGGAAGATCCATGTGAGGCCAAAGTCGTGTACTTTTTCCACGTTTCTTCTCTCCGTCTTTTATTTTCCATATCGTATCAAACGATCAAATAAACAACCACCTTTGGCTAAAGCACCCCGCATTCTTCGGAATTACATCGTTTCGATGTTATACGCGCGTGTGTGCTGGATTGCTCGTTTTCGACGTAGTGTTGGTGTATTTTCCACACGACCGAAGTCATTTTTCTTGTCGTGTGACATCACGTCTGCAGCGCGCTTTAGATACCGAGCCCTGTTTCTTTGCAATAACCTCACCAACATAAATATCGTCTATAATTTAAGAGATGGTTTTATTGCATCCGATAACCGAGTCGCGTATCAGATCGTGTACCAACGTTTCAAAAACGAACGCGTTGGCCAGATTCAAATTGTATTTTAATGGTTTTATCGAACAGCGCACAGTACGTCATTGGACACATAATCATACCGAGTATCGCTAAAATTCGCCAATTTTATACCCTCTCCAAGGCGCAATTACAACGCTAAAATAACCTCAACGTCGAATAAATTACCTTGATTACGCGAAATTGGCGAATTTTCCGAATACAGCTTAAATTTCAAATTCGATATTTACGTGACGGTAAATTTCGTGAAATGCGACGCGAGACGAGGCGGAAACCGTATCATAAAGTACGAGCCCGGCGTAACAAGCGAATAAAAAAAATGCTCGACGAAAGGTTATTCCGTACACGTTTTTGGCTGCTGAAACCATACTAAATGGGAATGGCCTTCTCAGCGGTACCATTATTGTAATCATATCTGCTTGTTTTATCGTCGCTTCTTCCACCCTCATAATGAACCCCTATCAACCGAATGAACCTTAGATGCCTATACGATTACAGCTTGGCGCAAATTTAAACATTTTTCAACCCTTTTTATTTTAAATGATCGCGCGTCTTCCTCTTTTTTAACTTTATATTTCCGTTTTCCTTTTTTAATGGTTTCGCGGCGCTTATTCGTTCTTTTTTTACACCATTTTTTTCTCGTACCCTTTTCTTTTCATTCACGTATAACTAGGCCGCCTCCGAGTACGTCGTGCCATCTCGGCGTTACACATGTATAGCGTACGTAAATATAAATACGGTTAAACGTGACGCAACTGATTAAAATTTTTCCTCCGAGTTACCATATTTCCCACGTACTTCCTCCCTCGACCATATACCGAACATACGCGCGATTTCGCGCAACGCTGGAGACGACTTCAGCCCAAGATTCCATCCAGGTGTCCGGCGATAATGTCTTCGGATGATTTTATCGTTCGTTGGGTTTATCCAATAAACTCGAAATTAAAATATGATTTCTATTATGAAAACTTCAGATCGTTATCGTTACAGCGAACTACCACGACGGAGATTTCCAGCGAGCTATCGAAGGGCCCCCAGCATCAAGGCACCTAGACCCGAATTAAGATGCGATCTGGAGAGAAATTCGCCACATCGTCGTAAATTATTTCCTCAAATGAGTCCGCACAATGAGTACAATTTCAACGTGCGAATTCTCCGAATTATTTGCCGTATTTGGTGATTTCTGGCCCACGATTTAATCATTTAGGTATATTTATATTAGCTCCTTATCTTCACTATGATCTCTTTTTCATGAAAAATCTGCAGAAGCGGAGAATTATACAAATAGGAATGGTTGATCTGGTAAAGAACGGAAATCTCAACAGGAAATTATAGCGAATTGTCATTAATGAATCGCAATCCCAAGCAGTGGCGTAGCCAGGAGGGACAAAGCCCCCGCCCCATGGACTTGGAAAAAATTGCAAAATAGTATACTTATATTGGGTGTTTTAAAAAAATCTTATTACTCTTTATAAGGTTTTGTATTCACCGCGCTTTAGAGGGTAGAAGAACGCATCGTAAACCCCAGGTTCAAATCTAGGAATCATTCCCTCGTCTTCAGCGACAAAATGCCGAAAATTTCGTCTCAATATCTGTTTTTGTTTTCGAAGTACATATAAATTTTTTTAGTAAAATGAAATTGCGATTAACTTACAAAAAAAAGCTTTAATCGACAGTTTTTCTGTAATTTTTTTGTGAAAAAAAAACAATCTTATTGACTAGGATTCCAAAATACGGTGATTTTATTCAATGCATGCAATAATAAATAAGAAACGAAAAACGAAACGAAACACACCGTTTTCAAAAAAATGTCAGTAACGTTACACGAAACGAAACGATAGGGGTTGTGAAAAAACGTAACGAAATTTAGAATGATTATTTCGTTTCCGTTACTGTAATTTTAAACATTCAATTTATGATTTTTCTATTATTTTTCAACGGAATATATGTTTGTTCTGTGCTCCTATTGAGATACTTCCAAGAAAATCATGCTAGAAGGCTTATCATGTCGAAAAGTAACCACAGACACATCAGAAGTTGATCCTTTTTTGTTTTTTTTTTTTGTTTTACAAGATGAATTTTGATAGATTTTGATGAAATTTTTGGAAAAAAAGAACGAAACGAAACAGTAAAAAACGAAAAGAAACGAAATCATTTCAGCGAAAAAACAAAACAATGAACGAAACAAAATTGGAAAACCCCGTCGAAAAGTTATGTGGAACCCCTGATTTCAACATCTCTGAAAAAAATTTATCCAAAAGAAATTTTACTCATAACTCTTTAAAGTTTTGCCCCCTCCCCCTCTTGGAAAAATCCTGGCTACGCCATTGTTCCCAACACTTTGCCAAATCCTATTTTAATAGGATCTCAAGTGTATATCTGTGAAAGAATTCAGATAATGTAGATTCAAAATCTGACACAGTAATGATCCATCACCAGAAAGAAGCTCCCAAGTAACCAAAAAGTAGGAGGAGCACGAGACTCCCCACCAACCCCCATTGCACCTTCAAGGGTAGGGATTGTAAAGAGAGAGTTGTACATATGAGGTTCTATTGTTAGGGGGTAAGAAATCAGTATGAGTTAACGTTAACAATCTGCTCGATCGGGCTATTAAAAGCAATTTTATGGTTAATTCTTGTTCTATACACTACGTTAAACGAAGATTTTAAGCAACAGTGCTCATTTTTCAGTCCTCTTCCCCAAATTTTTCGAGGATCCACACCCCTATTGGAAACACGTACACCGTCCCACCTATTGTTCCCTCTCCTCAAATTTAAGAAAACGTTCTTCGAAAAAAGGGGAAATCTGGTTTTCTCACATTTTTACGAGAAATATCAAAGATACACCAAAATTTGTAATCACGTAAGATTTACAACCAATTTTTTTTCAACTAAGCAGCATCGCAAAAAATTACTCACCCCCTCCATCCTTTTTTTACGATTCAGTTTTCTTGAAAGAAAAATTGATTGTAAATTTTTCGTGGTTACAAATTTTGGTGTATCTTTGATATTTCTCGTAAAAATGTGAGAACCAGATTTCCCGTTTTCTCTAATTTGAGGAGAGGGAATTGCTCCAAGTGGAATTTTTGTAATAACCAAAAGTATACAGAGGACATCAAGGAAAAATTTTGACAAAACGTTTGCTTTCCTAAACTCAATTGGTTGTGGCCTGTTTCAGTCTCTGTAAAACTTTCCATTAAACTCATTCAAATATATGCGAATCCCTCATTGACGACCCTTCCGAAACTGAACCTACAAAAAGCGACCAGAAACACTACTCCGTTCACGAAGCGCAACCTCGAAGTGAAAATCGTTTAAACACGTTTATTTGAATGTAATTTGTTTAAATCATCGTAATTACGATAAAACGTGTTGCTATAAATTCACAATGGTATTGAATTACACGTTTAGTCATGATATACTCGCCAGGTATACATCGCTGATTTATCGTCGACTAGTCGATGTTATTCGTCAAAGATGTAAATTGACTCATCACTGATTATCATCGCCGCATCAAAATCGTGTTGTAGCTGCTTCTCTACGGCTACACCGAGCACTATATACACTCGTGTGCAGTATTTTTCGCGAAATGACTACGTTCGCGCGCTGCGAGATGAAAATACCATGAAAAAAACCACTCGAAGAAACGTTACGAGGCGAAGGAAAAAAAACCATAGCAGTTACACATACAATGAAGATTTATAACATAATACCATATACAGGATGTCCCACGTACGAGTTTATCGAGTTATTTATGCAACGTTGCGGTATCGCGGAATCGCACATATCGCAACAGCCCGCGATGAATTTGCCACGAAAAATCGCTATCGTTTGAAAATCTACCCAATGCCGTCCACCAATTTGTAAACCATCTTTTAAAAAAACCAAACTGACGGATTTCTTTTTCACCAACCCTTCGCGTACAATATGAATACCGCGTACCGCCTCGTCGTCGATCAATATGTAAACAAAACAGACTTGTCACTCTGCAAATAAATAGCAAATAGTAGAGTTGAAATATGCGGCCATCGAGGGAAATATTCTTCTCGGTAATCTGGCTTCGCAAAGTTTTTCTACTATATGCGTCTTTTTCTACTCGTTTGCGCGTCTCTTTTCTCGCACCAACTCCGCCGACGCCGCCTTCCAAGTCCTATACCCACGTAAACCATCTAGCTAATAAAACATCCCCGCAATTCACATACTCTATTATTACTTCATTTTGTCTTTTACAGGGGTGATTTGTAATCCAAACCCTCGACGTTTTATCCCTTTATTTTATGAACTTTCATACTCTATTACCCTTTTTACATTTTGTTTTCTGCGCGAGCTTTCGCGTATATTCGAGCTCCGCGACGTAACCGCGTTTACTACGCTATAAGCGAATTTTCAGCCTATTTTACGCCAATTACTTCGCTATTTTCGAATTGTCGACCGCCTTTCGCAACCCAAGTCAAAGTTTTGTGGAAACGTTGATGGGATTTTAACGAACCGCGCAGCCCTCCGAATTGTACTATTTTGATGTGCGAGTGAAAATCTCGAGCATTACAGAAATTCTACTACGAAACTGCTCGAAAAACTGTTTCGAGATGTTAAACGTCCAGCCATCATTATAACTGAAATTCTAACCAAAAAACTGATAAGAATTTTTCATTTTAGTCACCTCAATGCAGAAAATTTCGAAAAAAGCGAAAATAAAGGAACTATTGAAAACGATGAGCTATGAAGAAATTGCTGTAACTCGTTCGAGAATTGGTCATACTAAACAAACTCATAACCATCTCTTCCAAAAAGACCCTAAACCCACCTGCCAATTTTGCAATTTACACCAAATTTCTTTAAAACACTTCGTCTTTCTCTGATCCCAACTTGAAACAAATCCACCAAAATTTAAACATTTCGGAAACCTCCACCTCAATTCACGATGACGAAACTCAGATTTCTAAAAATTTTAAACCTTATCAAAACCATAAACTTGCAGACCGAAATTTAAAATTCAAAATCCGTTCAGCGTAATAGTCTGAGTAATTATAAACGCCAAAAAAAAAATGAAAATTCCCCTAGTTTTTTTTTTTTAGAAACCCCCTAAAGGACACAACAATGGCGGAAATCGTAACTACATTTTGCAAGACTTACAAGGGAATCTCTTGAGGTGTGCGGGTCGGATTTGAACGGGAGTTGGATTTTTGGAAAGAGCATGTCAAAAAACTCCCAAAACCAAAACTTCAGCTACCCAAGTTGACTTTCCGATTTTTGGCGAATTTTTGAAATTTGAAGATTACAAAATTTCTATTGAAAATAGAAAGAAAAAAAAAAAAATTAGAAAAATAATTTTTAATCGCCTAAAAGCTATCTTCCCCCTAATTTGGATCCGCTGAATCCGAAAATCGTATCGCCAAGCCGTTCTGGAGTCTCCAACGTGATTTTCATTTTTCTCCAGGAACTTTGAAAATCACGCAGGAGGTTCCGGAACAGCTCCCTGATGCGATTTTCAAAATCAGCAGGGTCGAATTAGGGAGAAAACCATTTTTCAGTCGATTCCATCATGCGTCGAAGAAATAGGTTTTTTTTTCGATTCGTAATATGTACTTTGATATGAAAAAACTGGTCCAAGAAAACCCACTCAAGATATCCGGCTGGAATTCTTCGGAAATGTGGTCAAGTCGGTTCGGTAGGTTGGGGATAAGAGGGAACCAAGTTTTTAGCTGTCCAATCTCAAATGCACGCATTCTGGAGTATTTCACAGTTCCTGGAGAAAAATGAAAATCACGCTGGAGGCTCCAGAACGGCTCGGCGATGCGATTTTCGAATTCAGCGGGTCCAAATTAGGGGGAAAATAGCTAAAGCGCGATTAAAATTTATTTTTCCAAATTTTTTTTTGTTTCTATTTTTAATAGAAATTTTGTAATCTTCAAATTTCAAAAATTCGCCAAAAATCGGAAAGTTATCCAACTCTTGTTCATGTTAGAATTTCACTGTGAACAGTCCAAAGCAAATCCTTCAACACCTAATTAAATTACCTACAGTAACAAGAATTTCATTTAGAGGGGGCGGGGGAGAGGTAAAATCCCGATCAAAGAAAACAAAAATTATTACTTTAGCGACTCGATAACAAGCTAACACAGACATTCGCCCAATTCGCCACCTCCTCAGGCGAACCTAAACATCCGCAGCATTATGAAATATATTTCCCATTAAAATGGTAAATTCGATACAAAAATCTCGAATCACCTCGGAAAAAAACACTTCGAACTTAAAACACGACCCGACGACCCCACACATTTAATTACATTCATTTGTCGAAAACTAAACCAATTCCCACTCGCTTCCAGAAGAAGCATCTGGTTCGGTGGCATGTGCTGCTACACGCACGGCGACTCGACGCTGCATCTTTTCAACGTGCATTACATCGAAATGCAATCAAGCCCTAAGAAAATTAGCAATACCGTTGTACTTGTTGATAAACACTAATCGAACGCACACTTTGGAGTACTTTTTTTCACCCAAACATCCGAAATGAACATCGGGTGTGGTCTATTTTTACACAAAACGATGCTATATTTATGACAAATTATTATTCACGATATGCGCGCCGCGTAGTATTACGATACCGTCGTAAACCCTTCATTGTAGGCGATTAAAAATCACAAGAGCATTTGTAAAACATTTTGTATAAATATAAAAATGCATTATCTTTAATGCTCCTCGTCATCGCGTGATTTCGGGCGTATTTGTCATCGAGGCGATAAATTGCCTTTATCTAAACGCGCCCGATAAAGCCAAATGTCGACGCATCGAGTACCCCGATTGGTACGAGCTTCTCGTAAAATAATTTATATTCTTTTACTTTGTCTACTTAACGTTCGATCGAAATTCGATCAAATTGCAAAACGAGAAAAACCCACGCATCGCTTATTAACTAATACCAAACAAAAAAGCTGCCAAGTTTTCGCTTTTAAAAATAAAACCCAAAAGGAAAACTAACGCATAAAACGTTTCCAAATAAAAAAAGAAAAATTAAGCCATTAATACCGCCAAGACACCGGAATAACGAACCTAAACAGCGAGACAACGAAAACCAAGGGAAAAGGTTTATAGCTTTTGGCAAAGAAATTGTTATTACGTAATATAAAATGAACGCCTGCAACGAAATACATTCTAGGCTCGCGTTTAACAGTAATAACGAGAAAGGATGGCAACATTGCTCCCAGATTAGCACTTCATTTGGAGCCGCCATTTCGTAAATACCTCACTCGTGATTGGCTGAGAGGTTTTAATCGATTATTCCCGAAAGAGCTTTAGACTTTGGGGTATGAGAGAGACGCCACGACAGCCCAACTTGGGTGCTTTTACAGCGAAATTACCCCTGAATCTACGTCTTCGAGTAATATCGTCGTTTTCCACGCACAGTTGGGCCCAAAATTGCGTTATTCGTTTATTTTCCAAGGGGGTCGCTTTTTTTTTTAAGGTGGAGGCAAAAGGTTGAGAAAAACTTCGGTGTAGTTTTATTTAATAACCTAAAAATAATAATTTTTTAGAAAAAAATAAATTATAAATAAAGTCTATTTCTAAAAAAATTAAAAATTAAAAAAAAATAAAAAACAATTACCAAATAAAATCTGTCTTAGAAGATATTTTTTTTAAATAATTTGAAAAATATCAAATCTCGACATTGAAAAAAAAAATCTAAAAATTAAAACACGTTCAAAAATTTTTGCACAATTAACAAATTCAAATTTTCAGTTAAAAAAAATCCATAAATTATTATTAAATATTTTCATGAAACTATCTCCATGAATTCATGCAAATACCGAAAGCATAAAGAAAACTCAGCCCTTCCACGAGCAAACCACGTCCTCGAACCAAAAATCATACAATTTCACCGCAAAATTTGGATCCCACTGTCTTGGAAAATCGCACAAACTTTCTCATTTTGTTAAATGACTAAGAAAAGACGAAGGCAGAGGGTAAGTCTAGCGAACAGAAGCTATTCATTAATAGACTTCCTGCAGTATGCTGCGAGTTTTCTTCTAAAACTTGTAATTCTGTTTTTGTTTTATGTTTGCTCGAGAAAGAAAAGGCCATTTCTGTTTAATTAAGTAAAGCTCGCATTTCGTTTAAAGTAATTTAAAATATCGTTGCTAAGATATATTTACGAGTTGGAAAATTTTCCATTTTTCCCCTCCTCTCTTCGTGTATTCGGATTCAACGTCGAGATTCGAGATGGATTAGTTTTCAACGAATTACGTAATTCTCTGGCCTATTTTAATTTGTCGACGGGACGACGATGAAGTATGGGATTTCTTGGAATAGGCGATGAACGGGGGAGGGGAGCACGGCACGAGGCAAAAATTGAATCGTTTTTTCGTGTTTTGAAAACTTTTGAAAATTTATGCGACGAAATAATTTGAGAAAAATACATTATTACAAATCAACATAAGTTAATCGAGCTCGTATCAGATGCTGATTGAAACGTCTCAGAAGCTGGTTTTATAGACAAGAGGATATTAAAATTCAAGCCTTCCATGTTCATCTCCTAATTTTAATTAATCTTTTAAATATTTAAAAATTAAAATTATTTTAAAAACCACAGTTTTCCAGAAAACACAATATAAATTGGATGCATTCCAAATACTTGCGAGTAATTTAATAAAACGTTAAAGGAATTTTTCTTGACAATTTTCCGAAAAAATCACAATATTAAGAATTTTGGCTTCCATATTCGCCGTTTGTTTTTTCCCACAATTTAAAAGGTTATCCTTAGTTTGAAGGCTTTTAGTGGACTGAAAGATCACCACCTCAGGTGAAAATGTAAATACAAAAATTACAGGAAATCAAGAGATATCATATTGTTATCAAATCTCGAACTTTCAAATTATTTTTCCATGTTTTTGCCGACAGGACACGCCTTATGGAAGCAAACTTTGTGGATCAGAGGTTGACCATGGGAATAAAAATAATCAAGAAAAATGTTCTACGAGGGTCTTTACGATGAGAAGAATTACAGCGCGATAGCGATGCCCAAAAACTTCACTTCGACATAGACTGTTTTTGGAAAAACCCAAATCACCAATTACCTATCCATTTAGTTTGCTCGAAATTCAAAGGTTTTACATAGGTTTTGTGACCTTGCTAAACCGAATATAGAAATGTCATTAGTGGGTTTTATCATTAAAAAGCTCGATTTGGACCATTTTTGTGAATAATGTTCTCATCTACAATATTTACAAGATTTATTTCAACGATAAAACCCATAGATGAAAAAAACGCAAAAAATTGACCGTTACTTTGAAACATGTGACGAAGATTTAAAAAAAAAATTAAAATTGATCAAATGTGAAATTTGATACACGTTTCTGATAGTTAAGTAACCGATGAGGACTTTTGACATTTTATTTGCAGTGGTCATCTAAAGGTTTATACCAATTTTCAGCTTTCTGGCGGTTTTTGTGAGCATGATTGCACAATGTCTATTTTGACCAGACTACGTATTACCCCTCTTCTCATTACTTCTTCGTTTCAATTCGCCATTATCTACTGAACCTGGGAAGGGGGAGGGAGAGAAAAAAATGACGAAAAATTTACCAGCGGCGAAAATCAGGCGCCAGTTATAAAAATAACAATCTCCGATCATTCACAATAGATTCTATTAAGAAACATAAATGGCTTGTAATGACGTTATAAAGCGTATCCATTGTATGTTGAATACCATATCCGAAACATTTTACCGATTCTCATACAGCCCGAATGCATTGATCGTTATAAAAATCCATATAAAATCGCGACCGTTCTTTTATTATATTATCCTTTGTGAAGTGACGACACGAAGCCGCGACCTTAGGTTTTTTCGAAATTTTAGGCATTTTTCTTTTCTGGTACACGAACGAGTATCTATTGATACACGTTGCTCGTGGACTTTGTCAAATTTCGTAGGCGAAGATTAATGTACGTTTTTTCGAATATCTCGCACCTAATAACATTTATTATTAGTATTTCACAGTTACTAACTTCGCGATACTTTACTCGGCCAATTGACTGGAATGAAATCTAGATGTGGAAATAATTCGAATTTTATTATCGCCAGATACTTGTATACGCGAACGACGTTGTATGGTTTTTACTCACATCCTCTCTCGTCATGCTTCCAACGTTCCATGAAGATTCACCGCTTTTTGCCCCTTTACTCGCTACTGCTGTGATCTCCAAAATGCATTTCGATTGTTAGCTCGATCAGATACGGTGGTAGTTAATGAAAGATACTTTGTCCAGCTTCAGCTACCGATCGTAATGAATGAAAATCCTCGAAGTCTCTTCGTTTCAGGTAAAAACATCGACGACAAAATACAATGGCTTTTCTCTCTAATTACCACACACATTTAAGATCTCGCCGGCTCGATACATACGCGCAACCTCGCTCGGAAAATATTCGCTCGCATGTTTCTCGTTGATTGATTTCTAATAAAAACTCGAAGTCAATTTTGACGACTTCATATAAAATTGGCACCTTTTCTGTTACTCCAGAATCAATGGCCGATCGTTACACACCTTAAAGAACGCATAATACAAGATAATAAACTGTACGAGCGATATGTAATACATTTTTTATAGACTTCCAGCAGCGCCGCAGCCGGCTTCGATTCGTAGAAAACACCCTTAAAGTGACGTTTCTCACATCATTGATTTTCGATAAATAACCTTTACTTATTTACAAATGCCTATAACGAATTCCGTTTTAGGGCTACCAGAGCATGTGTTACGCTGGTAGGGGGTAGCTGATGGCTAGTTGTCTTTTTTTTTTCCATTAGCTTCTTGTAGTGTACTATTGAATACAGGTCCACGCACAGAAGCATTGTAAATAGTGTTACCTGTTGCCCAACGTTTCGCGCGGGATACTTCGTATGCATTCGCCAGTAGTCTGTGGTCAAGTCGGAGTCTAGCGGCGATTAATGTTTTGTTTATGCGATGCGTTAACAGATTTTTATAATCGTGTTTGGCGCGAGGGATGTCTTTAAATAGGGCCATCATTAGCGCAGGATTGCGTTCTGCGTTGAATACAGCGTACCGAGAACTCCGCCAGGGAGCTGGACCTGAATTATAAATCGCTGTCGCTTTCGTACAACTAGATTACGTCTTCGATGTAAACGATTCGTAAAAGGCTGTAAAAGGACAT
Source organism: Maconellicoccus hirsutus (assembly GCA_003261595.1). Taxonomy (NCBI): domain Eukaryota; kingdom Metazoa; phylum Arthropoda; class Insecta; order Hemiptera; family Pseudococcidae; genus Maconellicoccus; species Maconellicoccus hirsutus. The sequence continues at coordinate 23,813 of QBDW01002155.1, forward strand.
CTCGGTTGTGATGTTCACTACAATATATCATGTAAAATGAAGAAAATTTCTACAACTTTCTCAATTGGGACTTTTTGATGGCAAAAAAAACGGATAGACTAATTGTTATTACGGTGTAAGTAACTACGAAAACGTTAATTTTTTGAAAAACCGCGAAAATAAAAAGTTACATTGTAACTCGAAGAACGGAAACATTTACACTGAAAAAATTATCACTCGAAACAACAAAATTGTTGCAAATGTAATTTTATGATACAGATACAATCTTGATAAGTTACAAAAATTACCGTAAATTCGCAGTATTTGCGGTAATTTACCGGTAATTTATGGTCAATTTTTGTAATTTACCAGTAATTTAATTTACGTAATTTACCGGTAATTTACGATGATTTAACCATAATTCGCAATAATTTACCATCATTTTGTGTATTTTACCACCAATTTACGGTAATTAACTGTTGATTTACAGTTGAGGCTATTCTTTACTGTTCTTATCAGTAGGATTTTTCTGAGAAAAGGGGGTCACTTAGTTACCACTTTTTTCGAAAACCACTCAACAGATTTGACTGAAGTTTGATTTAATTTGAAGGAAATCCACTTCGGAATAAAAGTATATGGGAGCTTTTTTTGATTAATTGAGTACAAAAGTGAAAAAAATCAATTTAGTGAGAAAAATTGAAACGGTGATATCTGGGCTCTTAAGACGAAAGTTGAAAATTTGGCCTGTACTCTTATTAAAACAGTTGTAAGAAAAAGATTTATGAAGAAAAAATTGAAAAATTTTCAATTTCCACAGAAATAAAAGTGGTAAGTTAATTTCGAAGAAAGGGAGATCGCGAGGGGTAAATTTCTATATGACAGTTGTACAATTTTAGTGCAATTGAAAAATTTCTGGTTGCGCATTGTTTCGTTACGTGCGAATTCGTTCTTCTATTTTCTTATGCACAATGCTAATTATAGACAAGTTCGTTCTGATTCTATACGAACTTTGTTCAGAGAGTTATTCAGTTTCGAGAAATTCATCCCGATAGACCCTGGATCTCAAAGGCAAAGAATAGCTTAAGTAATCAATTTTTTTCATTGAAAATAATTTCGTTCGTTGGAAGCGCCAGCATCAGCTAAAGAAAGTTTTAGTTTGGTTAGTTTGAAAACACCGCTAATGCTTCTAGACCAATTCGGAACTTCGGATTTATGAAGTAAAGTTTGTTATTAATTTATATTTTGTAATCAGATAATAAAGCTATAATTAATGAAATAATTAATAGATTGTTGGTCGCGAAATGACTAAAAAGACATTATACATGTCTATCTACTGTTCAACTTCCAATTAATAAATCGTTTTTTATGTTGATACAAATTTTTCAACACTATTCAACATTATTTCAAGCATTTTGACCAATTATTACAGACTGACATTTTTACGAATAAAATCCAACGTTACCCAACACCAATCAAAATGTGTTACTTAAGATCGATAAATGCAGTATGTACTTACGAATCAATCATCTTCTCAAATATAAACCTGAAACAAATTTTGTATGTTTAATTATTCGTGTTCAACATCACAAAAGAATTAATAAATATGGAAATTCGAGTTATAAGCACAGTGAAGTATGTATTTACTAATAAGTATTGGAATTTCATTCTAATTATTGATATTTTGCACTTCCTCGGGGTCATGAGGTTCCACATTTCAGGGATGACTACAACGCTTACAAGGTAAGATAGGGTGAGTATGTTTAGAAGAGCCTCTTTTTTTTTGTAAAAAACTAGATATTTTTAGAACCCCCAAAAAATCTACTTTCATGTCCACAGGACGAACTCCACGAATTAAAATTCCAAAAGAATTGAACTTCGAGGACTCCAGAACCGCTTCAACTTGCGTATAAACTTGAATACAATCAATTTACATTACAATTATGAGCTTTTTCAACAGATACCTTCGAATTACGGAGCCACCTTGTTCAGTTACAATTTTATCGTTTGCAAAAATTCAACGATCACACTTCCATCGTCGAATAACGTTTTCATTTTATTTCCACTACGAGTTTCGATAAAATTACATCGAAAATGAAGTCATAAGAATGACGCGACGTGCGCGGTAGCTCAACATGATGGATGCTCGGTTTAGAAATCAAAGCCCACGTAGGTATTAAAAGGTGTCCGTAATAAGATCCCCCGAAGGGATAATATTTCAGTGAAATAATTCGATGAAAATGACGAACGTCGGGTAAATTCTAATTTCATCGTTACCGCCACAGATCTCTGATTAATGGATGTTTTTCTCATTAAATCGTTTATGGTATTTTGAAATATAAGTTAAAAGAGGTGATTAGCGATACAAGTCTGACGTGTAATCGATCTAATTTGCAAACTCGTTTCGCAAATTGCCTCTACGCGAAAACTTGATTTATTCTGATTGATTTTTTCCCCCTCTTCATCGAAATCGATCTACAGACGAGGTTCGGGTATATAGGTGCGAAAGGTTAATTGATTCTTTTAGCAGAGGCCACAAGGCACTCGAAGATTAGGAGAGCGAAGATACATAAACGAGGCAAATACCACCCTTTAACTTGGATAAACAGCGGGAGATGATTGGACGATTAAAGGGATGTTTGGTATTGGGGTAAATGTTTTATAAACGAATTGATCTGATAGTGTAACACGATTTAACCGTATCGCACCCTCGCTGGATATAATTTCATTCGATTTAGACGAGTGTTACCGTTTCATTGGAACAATAATACGACTATTTATCTAACTATACGTTTAAAAAGCATCCAGGGTGTGGTAACAACCCTCGCGGGTAATATGCCTCGTTAACGTTCACCAAAGGATACTTTAGATCGAATCAAATTTACAAAACAATAGCGTTCGTTTTACAACTTTTATGCCTCGAAATTCGGCCTTTATGGTGATGAGATTTTGTATTTTTTAATACTTTTTGTTACTACTGTAATATAAAGGTAGGTTTAGGATATTATCAAAAAACCTCGAGGAGAATTCAAGCTGATACAAAACGTATTTTAAAAATTAGCGAAAATTAATATATTTTTTTTACCTTTTTTTTAAAAAAAAAAATCAATAATTAAATTTTCAAGTTTTCTTTTTCTTTTCTTTTTTTTTTCAAGAGTATTCTAAACCTCTCCTTATACTACTTACGATCTATGTAGTTGGTATTATATATTTGATAAATATAGAGTGGATTCATTTTTCAAGTTACAAGGATTACGAGGTTGGGAATAATGCGTTTTAAGTTTTAATTAATCTTTTAATAAGAAAAACATTTAAACGAGAAACCCAGCCGAATGCTTTTTAACAAACGAGTACTTTTCGCGACGAGGCACCTTTTTCCAGGCGATATTTGAAATTACAACAAATGAAATAATCCCTGCTTCTGTAAACATTAATATCTTTTAGTCATTATAAATTCTCCAACTTTCAAGTATCGAAAACGAAAATTTACCCGAAGTACTTGATATACCGTGTTAAATGCGTCAGTGGTTGCTAAACTGAGCGTTGGAAAAATTTCGCAAATATCATGTTCAATATAAACATAGTAAATGGAAAATTCTACATTTTTTAATAATAAGTCCTTTTAATTATCTATTCAATGACGTCATAATTGTACGTCAAATAAACAAAATCGATTTGTTTGTTTTTAATCAAATAAAACTAAAAAAATTCTACAAAAAAAAAAACAGAAAAGCGTCAAAAACAGTAAAAGAGAAGAAAATATTTCTATAAGCGAAATATTATTTTGAATAAAATATTAAAATTCGAAATTAAATTCAAGTAATGTAAATTTCGTTGATAACTAAATTTTATGGCAGCAGTTGTGCAATAAAAATAGCAGAAAATAAGGGTCTATGATGCAACTAAGTTGAAGGGGGTAAATCGAGGGTCTCCGATTTGGCTGAAATTTTATTAAATATGTTGTGAAACCATCCCATACCAATTTTTAGCCCACCAACTAACCCCAAACTGGAGCTATAATCCATTAAAGTTGGATATTTTTCGAAAAAAACGTTTTTTTGTGTTTTTACCGCCAAAAAACCTAAAAATGTTGTCAGGTCGAGGATGGCTGGGGCTAAAGAGGAGGGCTTTGAGATGCTGAATTCGACTGCGATATTGGTTTTTCAATTGGAGAAAATTTTCACCAGCCACTTTCCAACTGAAAGTTCACCAAGTAGTGTTTTTATAAGAGGAAATAACGAAATTCGGTCATTTCGAGATATTGGGCCGTTAAAGATCACGATCATCTCGATGTTGATGAATTGATTGAGGTCCTATGAAACGCAATCGAAGTCAAAAATTTGCATCAGTGTTGCCAATTCTGCCGGAATTCGTTTTTTTTAAGGCAGCATAGAAAATTACTGCGAGAGAGAAATAGAAACCAAATTTCAAAAAAAGGGTTTTATGAAGGGGTGGCGGAGGGGAAAACGAGCGACTCCCTCCCCGGAGTGGTCTACTGGATATTCACAAAGGTGAGCTACTACTACGTTTAGAGCGCTTTTGTTATGCATCTGATATCATTTACATGCTTATTTCAAGCATGCTTCAAAACCCCTTCTCTTCAAATGATCGTAGCTCCACCCCCCTTCAACTTGGAAATTTCGCTGACATCTCATTCGACGAGGAATTTGACATAGATTAAATAATCACGCGATTACGATTACGTTACGATCAATATTTTTCGAGTTATTGCGCAAAAACCGAAATTGGGGGCTGAAATCCACAATAGGGGAGAACGGCACATCAGGGACACTAGGGGATTCTTCGAATTCGTAACCAGGGTATCGAAACTGACCTATAAACAAAAATTCAGCTGCCCCCTCCGATTTGCATCATTCAAAGGTATTTTTACTGGACTAAGTACAATATATTTAAACATTTAAAATAATCATTCGAATAAAATAAATTAAACTAATTGTATTTAATTAAATTGAACGTACCGAAAATAAGATTTTTCCAAATACTAACTTGAAAATTTGAGAAGATATGAGAAAACTTTTTTTTTCTGACATATTTGTTTAGAATGGATCTTTTTTGTGGATCCTAAGAGGAAATTGTAAATACAAAAGTTGCAGGCGATAGAAAAAGGTACCATTTTTCTCATATATCCTCATATTTTCAAATCATTTGGAAAAATGTAATTTTCCAGTATTTTCAGAACAATAACCATTACTTCGTTCGCATTTGAATTTACCTTGACAAAAACGGCGCAATTTTGAGCACCCGAAGTGCGATTACGAGAACACCAAAGAATACTACGCAGGGCATATAGGCGAAACGAAGAGAGAAAGAGGCTTAATGGTAAAATGATAATAGGATTTTCTTTCGGGCCCGTTAAATTGATAGCTGTTACCCCTTTTCGCGATTAAAAGTAAGCAACCGGCGCTATATTGTTGTTAGTCTATTTGCCTAAACCCATTACGCTCATAATCCGTGACGGAAGACTCAAATTGCGCTGCACTTAGAAGCTTGTTAGGGCGCGTTTCAGGAACACCCTTATAACTTTCCAACGACCCCGCGCCGTGTACCATTTTTCAAATGGTTTCATTTCAGTTTCATCGAGTTGATACGCGTCTTGTTGCCATGACGACGACGCGAATTTGCTAGTTACATTGTCATCAACTCTAATGGATCGTATATCAACGGTGTACTATTTTTATTCGGTGTTTGGTTTTTTTTCGAAAAAGAAAAAATATTCCACTCGATGTTCATTTCTTCGCGATATCGAACCCGAATATTAGATTTGTTTACACGCGTAAACGAAGACTTGTCATCGATACATCTCGCGTATCATTAATTAACCATCGAATCGTGGTTTCGTTTTCAAGTTGACTGGTACACGGTAGAAGGAAAAAATGCTGTCAGGTTTACGTCCGTGGAATTAATAATGGTAAACAAGACCAACGGTATATCCGGGGTTGTACGCCGAACTCTCCAGGTCCATGTTTCCATCCACATATCCGAATACTCGTAGCGGAAAAAAAATCCCACCCACGAGAAGCACTTAGCGTTCTTATGTAATTTCCAAATTGACTGGTTTTCGGTGTTACACGTCAAGGTGTGATGCTAAACGTTCGAATGGTTCGCATGATGAATGATCTTGGTGAAATGACGAGAGCGGTTGTGGGGTTGTTTTCGTATGTACGTCTTGACAGGGGGTTGCCTATATGGGTTTTACGAATAAACAGGAAAAAATCAACTTACTTATCGGTCTTATTAATCTATCAAGTATCAAATTTTACGTATAAAAAGGGTTCACAATGAGGTAATTCTAACAACGGAACTTCTCGTGGCACAGATTGAATCACTAAACGACCAAGTAGAAATCCATAAAACAAGAAAAGGCTACATTTAGTTGTCATATATATCTAGTATGGTCTCAAATTACAATAAACTACACGAATCCGAGGCCGAATTTTTTTTAATTTCGTCTATTTTAATTACAATCCGTAAACCCGCCCATAATGAACATTTCCCCAAAGTTATTACCTATCGGGTCAAGAAATTCCTAAATTTATGACCACGAACATCGAAACGTTGCTCGTAATTAACAGTATAAAAATTCTCGTAAAAAAATACGCGTTACGTATTAATAAAATGTATTTAAAGAATTGGGTGCCGCCAATAAAACCCCCCGAGTTTGATTTTTCGTGTATAAATTACGTTTGGAAAAGATACGTGAAGTTGGAGGAACCCTATAATTAGCGAACATTAAATAGGGCTATTAGCCGGGATTCCTTTTACCTCCCGCTGGCCAAGTAGACGTTGAAATATGGTTTAAAGAGTCGTTTCATCGGAGCTGCTCACTTGACTGGGTGATTTTGAAATTTCACATGTGCGCAGATTCATACGGATCCGGAGAATTCGAAATGGTAATGCACGGCCGAAGGTAAATGAATTGTTTTGTTTTAGGATATGCGGTAAAGGTTCGTCGGCTTGTGAAATATACACGGACTGTTGATATGTTCGTGGGAACGTACCGTTGAAAAGGCTGATGCAAGTAGAAGCGGATTTTGAAGGTATTTCGGTGGAAGATCATTTCTGAATTTAGACGTATGCGGTAGCGTAATCGCGAGATCAAAGATCGCAGATCTCGTAACATTATAAAAAAGATATGAAATTTAACGAGATAAGCATTAGTACATATAAATTCGAATTTCAAATAATCTTCGTACTTACAATTTCGAAGTTTCTTCAATTTCCAAAGCAAGAAGACACACATAGACGCTGCGAAGAACACATCATATCGTGAAATACGTTAAATGAAACACATGAAAACGCTGTATGACATTTCAATATGAAAAAACCACCAATTAAGTAAATTTCTAATCACAAAACAAAATCTTGAATAAAAAATAATAATTTATAATGGCGGAATGAAGTAATATTAATTGAACACTGTTGCCAAACATATTTTTGCAAATTTCGTTAAAAATCTAAAATGTCATTGGTCAATTGATCATATTGATAAGAGTGATAAGAATCGATAATTTTTTTATTTTTTTATTTTTAATTTTTAATTTTTAATTAAAAAACATTATTTTATACTGATTTCAATAAATACCAATACTATTGCTTTCTACTTTTCATTTTTTTCGTAGGATTCAAACCCAATATCCAATAATGTATAAACGTTTCACATTACACCTATGTATGTGGAAAACGGCAATTTTCGAAATCTTCACCCCTTAATTCGCGCAAAATACCCGATTATTTCGCTACAGCGCATTTTAATCGCAGGAAACAATTTTCAAATCGTCACCCCTAGTTTTGAGTTTCCCATCATAAAATATTAACGTAGGACAAAAGGCATCCGAACTATCAAAAACATTAAATGCTTCGATAACGAGATAAACCGGCCATCTTGTTTCTTCCGGACACCATGCTAAAAGGGACATCTCTCGTATTATTTTCGCTAGAATTATTCAGCAGGGTAATAATTGTTACACGCGTATCCCTGCTTTATGAAATGCGAACAAACTCCAATGGTAGGGTTAAACTTCGTATTGTATTAGCTATTGTTCATTTACTGTTGCTCAACTGAGATTTATATTCGTTACAAATTCATTATGTCGTTATTCGTTTGTTTGAGAAAGGGGTTTCGTTTAGGATATAAAACTAGGGTAATATCACTAGAGTTTTGCGCACTTAAATGAACGTTATTGTACCTAGGATGTGGATAGATTCTGTCATTTTACGTAAAAGATGAGGTATCACAGAGATTCACAGAAATCCTCAGTAGATAATGACTGAATGTTGAAATCGATTCGATTGTCGCTCCGGAATTATCAGGCGTCTAATTCTGAAGCGTTTGTCAAAGATTTAATGATTCCTGTTGATATAATGTTTTCGCGAGTTCTATTTTTACGATAATTTCGTTGGAATTATACTTGAATCCTCATTTCATAATTTTTTTACGATACAGAGGGAAATAAAATATTGAATACAAGTATAAAAATTAATAAAATAGAGAAAACTAGATGATAATGCTATCTGTGAGAAATGTAATGTATTAGGGAATGAAATACAACGACAAAGAACGTAGTAGATTCTTTCTCGTATTAAAGAATTCTCTCGTCCACAAGTGAATCTGGTTTCAAAATGAACCGTTATCAGGCTTTTGTATCAAATACGCTTCATTTATTCATTTATTTTTACTCTGAGACATATTCTTCGACAACAACGATAAATTAAGTAATCTGAATAAAAAAACAAACGATAAAAAGATCTCTGCGCTTAACTTTATTTCAAAAGTAAATAAATTTAACAATCAGTCTCTTAAAAGAAAAACTGAAGCATAAACTAACAACGATATTCTTAAAAGTACATTAAAAAGCATTTTAACAATTGCGGTAAAAAAAATTAAAATAAACTTAAATATTTGTGTGTAATGAAAAATAACACAAGAAAATACGACTGCTTTTTTGACATAAGTACAACAAAAAGAAGAAAAGAAAAACAGATGATTTGTAATATTTTCAAGGGATGTTGTGCTTTTCTTTATACCTTCTTCTAGCATCTTCAATCAATTTAGCTTTTCTCTCTTGGAAAGAAATGTGTTGTTGAGTCATACTGGACGTAGGACTAACTTTTACCTATAATAAATAATCGATAAATACACTACTTAACATAATGACATGATAAAAGTTTCGTACTTCTGTTGAAGACGAAGAAGGCCCGGGTACAGCTTCCGCTGCGCGCTGATTTGCGTAAATATTTATCGGTGAATACTCAATTCTATTTTCTAGTAAATTGGTGATGGTGATGTCAACGTTTCCGGTAATTTCTAAAATAAATTTACAAAATAAGTAAAAAAAGGCGAAACGAAACGAACTCTTATAAAAACCTACCCAGGTCTCTGAAGATTACTTCTCTGGGAACATGTGGAAGAACTTCGGCAACCTGCATCACCATTCGTTGCAATTCGCGGTGGTTACTTAATATCATACTTTGTTGATTTAAGATGTATTCTCGATGACGATCTTTCAAAAAGCGTTTTTCGTATTCCGCCTGAAAACATGATCGATTAGGAAACGATTCAAAGGAACGTTAAAAAAATGAAATTTAGATATACTTTATCAAATTTAGTGAAATTAGTTTTGACGATGTTTAATTTTTCAGCAATAGAAGTTTGAATTCGATCGGCAAAACTTTCTTTACTTTCATCCGCTTCTTTTTCAATTACCGGTAAATATCTACGTAGTTAAATTCAACATAAATTTTCTATCTTTCACAATGAATCATGAAAATAATGAAATAATACTTCACTTACTTGATAGTATACACCGTGTAAGGGGCAAAAAAAGACCAAAAGTAATCAGAATACCAACTAGAACCAAGTACTGAAGCTTTAATATCTACAATAGACGGTCGTCTTAGGTACACAGCCACCGGTTGAACTGCCTCAATTTCTGAAGCCCACCATGATGTGAATCTGCAAAGAAGAATTTCATTACAAAGAGATCCGAGCTGAAGAATACATCACTGAATACTCACTTCAATAATCCTACACTTCCACTAGTAGTATCTTCTTCCGGGAATATCAAAATAGGATTATTGTGATCACGTAATTCTGCTTTTAATGATGTAATCCTCACATCTTCTGTAGAATTAGATTCTTTCTCCGGTACATTCTTTAAACCGATTCCATACAACAGCCAATTCGGTAAATCACAGCTAACAAACTGTAATCGTATACCATAAAAATTGTTTTCTAAGGAAAGATACATCTGAGGGACACTTACCGTAATACAGTTGGTCAATAAATGAATAGGTATATGATCAAATATGGATAGATGATTCGAGACTATAATTCTAGTAGTTTCGTTTTTTTTGCACTCACTAGAATCTTCTTCAATAATGATACCCAAAACGCAACATACCACTCGTAATATGAATCTAAATAATGAGTTATCACAGTGAATGTCATTAGTAGTGTTTCACTTCCAAGTCCTGTATCTTTCTCAAGATATTACCAACCTTCGAACCGACACTTGAGATCTGAGGAGCGATGCGGCTACGTATGCTTGAAGTACCATACACATTCTTATCATGGCCAATATAATGCCCACCGGTGAATAAAGAAGTAGAAAGATGACTTTCCATGTTGTATTGGAAAATCTGTAAAAGCAAGTACACAGTTGGAAAAGTCGAGCAAGGAAGTAACTATTACTATCGATGCGATTTAAATGCCAACCTGTCTTCATTAAATAGACGTCCTATTGTTGTTTCAGACATATTGAAAGCGTTTTATCGTCATTCGATCATTATAACCAAATTTTCTACGAGCTACAAGGTGATACAATTGACGAAGAAAAATGAATATTTATTTCATTCATTGAGCGCTCAAGAAGTGTTACATATGACTTCACGAATGGAAAATGCAATCTTACTATTGATTAAAAATAATACACCGCACAAATTTTAATAACTTTTAATTAAACGATACGTTGACGTAATATTTTCGCAACTATTTACTTTGTATAATTCGTATTCGTGCAAAAAAAAATTCGAAAGGGAAATCAAGTAAATCCAGCCTTCAGGTCAGACTCTAAAACGACATTCATTCGAAAAACAAAAACATAAAATTTAATCAGCGTTGCCACATCAAAAACTCTTGATAAATATTGTTTCGAAAAAAAATGATTTTTTTTTGTTTTTTAGCGTAAAAAATAGTAAAAATATTAACAAAAATGTGAAATTCAAACAAATAAATATGTAATAAAAGCAGAAAAAATTCAAAAAATATCCGAATCAAAAAAGCACAAATAAAACTATACAAAAGCAATTTTTTTGTATTCTTTTTGGTAACATTTGAAATAAAAACAAGTGATAAGAGTGGAATGTGATTGATAATATACGTCAATTCGCCTCTTTATGGAACATAAAATCCTTTCTTTTTCAATTAGCGATTAACGATTAATCTTGAAATATTTTATGAAGGTTATTAAGCTTCACGCGGTACCGGTCCTTAGTAACTTTTCGCTACTGGGAGAAAATAACCTTCGTTATTAGGTGAAAATAACCTTCGTTTAATCGGGTCATATTCGTGATTATAGTACATTGTGAGTCAATTGATTATATTATTGTATGTTTAATCCTCATAGTATTATATTTCATTTTATTTCGTGTTAGTTTTTCAATCCTCGCGAAACTTATCGAATATCGATATGGCTGCCAAGTACGTGTATTATTTTGTAAATAAGCTTTGCATTAATTTTTTAAAGCACCGGTATCTTATGCACTTCTCACTTTTCAGATCAGACATTGCTTTAATCGGGTTGGCTGTTATGGGCCAAAATTTGATTTTAAACATGAATGATCACGGTTTTGTGGTCACTGCATACAACAGAACAACCGAAAAAGTAGATTCTTTTTTAAAAAATGAAGCCAAAGGTACCAAAGTAGTTGGAGCGTATTCCTTGGAAGAAATGGTGAAAACTTTGAAAAAACCTCGTCGCGTTATGTTATTAGTAAAAGGTATTTTTTTTATAAATTTTTCATCATATTTCATTATTGTCGTTTTTGAAGTGTAATTTTCGCGCAGAGACGATCATGTTTGACGAATTTCTTTTTCTGTTTGAATTCAAATTTAAAAATGATATGAAATTATTCGAAAGTTTCGACGTATATTACATCAGTAAAATTTCATATCTTCGCTATGTAAGATTGAATTCGGAGTAAAGAATTAATTTACGAAATTAAATGAATTTGTCGAGATAAAAAATGATGCCAAGAAATGAAATTCTTACGTATTTGTTATCTTCAAAAAAAGCTCATTATATAATTGCAAATCTATGATGTTATCTTTAATTGATCGCTCGTTACTCATGCTTACTAGCGTAATCTGATTAAATATGCATTTACATGAAATCGTGCTTCGTCTCGTTAAAACGAAATATTACCTGAATTTATAACTTCCCGTAAAAACGCTATCGGGTATTTTTATGTCAGCGATATTTCTTACAATAAACTGACAAATCATAACGCCTATTATCGTGTTTCCTCGAATCGATTACTGTCCAACCGAAGGTTACTTTGTTTGCAATTTTATAATTCTCGCGTGACCTTATTTTACAGCCGGAAGCGCCGTTGACGATTTCATACAAAAATTAGTTCCACTTTTGGAGGAAGGTGATATAATTATAGACGGTGGCAATTCCGAGTATCAAGATACAATTAGACGTACCAAAGACTTGGAAGCTAAAGGTATCTTATTTGTTGGATCGGGCGTATCAGGTGGAGAAGACGGTGCTCGATATGGTCCATCGTTAATGCCTGGTGGTAACCCTAAAGCTTGGCCGCATATTAAAGATATTTTCCAGGTCGGCCAAGGTTACGTTTTTCGTTCCAACGTGATCAATATTCTAATTTAAATTATCTAATTGTAGAGTATCGCTGCCAAAGTAAACAACGAACCGTGTTGTGATTGGGTTGGTGAAAATGGGGCTGGACATTTTGTCAAAATGGTCCACAACGGAATCGAATACGGAGATATGCAGCTTATTTGCGAAGCTTATCATTTGATGAAATCCGTCTTGAAATTATCCAACGATGAAATGAGCGCTGTAAGAAATGCTGACGTTCGCTTTTTTATAAAAATTGCTTATTCAGTTTATTCACAGGTATTTGATGAATGGAATAAAGGCGTATTGGATTCTTTCCTTATCGAAATTACCAAGGATATATTAAAATTCAAAGATACCGATGGTTGGTAAATATTTACCGTGGGCTTATTTCTGTCGATTGTTTATTAATTTTATCTTTTTAATTAATTAAGGTCAATACTTGGTGGAAAAAATCAGAGATAGCGCTGGCCAAAAAGGTACTGGAAAATGGACCGCTATATCTGCTCTCGAATACGGTGTTCCAGTAACCTTGATCGGAGAATCAGTCTTCTCCAGATGTTTATCTTCTTTATTAGACGAGCGTCAACAAGCGTCGAAAGTTTTATGTGGTCCTGCTGAAGTAGCTTTTAGCGGAGACAAGAAACAATTTTTGAAAGATATTGAACAAGTTAGTTGACTTTTTGATAATTTTGTATTACTTTCACCTGGAAAGGAAAAAAATGCTAGTCGCAACTAGCTGTCGAAAAATAACAATATTTTGAGTACCAACTTCGCCATGCATTCTTAAACATTCTTTTACGACGCAAAATTTCGAAAATTTACGGTCGCTTCGTAGAAGCCAAGAAAAAGCCAGCTCGAAGGTAATTTTGAGATTATTATCAGAACCGAAAAAAACGGCGTTAAATAGTTTATAATACGAATAATAAAAGGTTCTATGTATTTGTTGTAACGCTTTATAATATGGGCACTGAAATGTGAATAGGTGGGGGCCTAGTTTAATGCTGCGGACATTTGAAATATTTATAAACAGAAAGCACGTCGTAGCGTTTATTTGATACGAGTTTATATATTCTTATGTTTTATTTTATAGGCTTTGTACGCTTCTAAAATTATATCGTATGCGCAAGGTTTTATGTTAATGAGAGAAGCGGCAAAAGTTTATGGATGGAATTTAAATTACGGCGGAATCGCGTTGATGTGGCGTGGTGGCTGTATAATTCGCAGGTAAGTTATGGCTCATTTGAATTTTAATACTTTTTGTGTAATATTTAAATAATCATACCAACTTGCGAATGTTTCGGATTGCGTCCGAGTATCTAATCATTTGGCTTTTGTAGCGTTTTCCTCGGCAACATTAAATCCGCTTTTGAGAAAAATTCCAAATTATCTAACTTATTATTGGATCCGTTCTTCTTGGATGCTATCAGCAACAGCCAGAAATCGTGGAGGAACGTTGTCGCGACTGCGGCTACTGTTGGTGTACCGACTCCAGCATTTAGCACAGCGTTGGCTTTTTACGATGGTTACCGAAGTGCCAGATTGCCGGCCAATTTATTACAGGTATTTAGTCATCGATTGGGTCAAACTTGACGTGATTTAATTACGGTTTTTTCCTCAGGCTCAAAGAGATTACTTCGGCGCACATACTTACGAATTATTATCGCAACCGGGAAAATTCGTTCATACTAATTGGACCGGACATGGAGGAAATGTGTCTGCCAGTACATACCAAGCTTGATATCCTCCATGGTTTTCGCGTACTTAATCCTGTTCCAAAAAAACCTCCTAACAGCGTGTTCCAATTTAAACTTCGATTACCGATATATTCAAAGAGTATAAGCGGTTTCGTATTCCAAGGAATCTCGTTTATCAGGGTATTTCCGGTATAACAACGAATAATTCATTCCATCGAGCTTTTATAATTTTTTTATCGGCATTTCCGTGATGTAAAATTGTGTAGGATTAATGGATGGTTTAAAAATATATGGACTGTTTTGGTTACCAATTTTATTTATATTTTCAAATTGATTTTCTTAAAGAAAATACTCGACTTTGTTTGAAATACTACGTATACGCTGTTATTTGTTATTGTTAAGATAAATTTAAGATAACAAAATATATTTATTTGCGGATGTGTGTAACTTATTTGATAGTGCAATTTCGTCTGGAGTTTCGTTTTAACGTGAATCGATTTTATTGTTACATCTTGAAAACAGCATTAGCGGAATTCATTTCTTCGACGTCGTTTTGTTCCTGATTAAGATGAACGGATCGTTTTGTGAATTAGCTTGAAAAGTGAAGCTGATAATGAAACAAAATTCGAGATGCATTTGAAAAAAAAATTCATCGCATCGGGTTTAGTTTTTCTTTTGTAAAATGCATCCGCCTCGGATGTCAGAAAATGAAACATTTATTTAATTTACATATTCGAAGAAATTGATTTCCCTCGTGAATTTATACTATTTTTTCGATCGACGGAGTAAAAATACTAGAAGCGAAGTAGGTAGGAAAGAAAAAAGAGAAATTGATAAAGAATAAAATTCGAATTAGGTGTTTAGATAGAACGACGAACACGAAGTAAGGGAACGTGTAATTCAATTGATCAAAAGATACGCAAGAAGGGAAAACAGATTGAAAAATGTGCTCGTCTCTTTGATATGCGAGTTTTTTTTCTTCATTTTCTACAATTTTTACATGTTATATATTTTCTTCTTATCGAAATTTCTGCGCGGAGATAGCATTCAAGTTGATCGGAAATATTTTTCAAAAACTTGATTCCGCGAATACACATATTTTATCGATTTAGGAAATTTCCCGTCGTCGGATGAGGAAGAAAAATTACATGGTCTTCAACGCCAGTCATTTAGATGCGTTCAAATTACCGCTCGGGGATTTCACAATCGTATTTTATTCCTACAGGTGATAAAATTTTTATTTCTTTTCGTAAACTCGTGTCTTATCAGAGTATCGATACTGAAGTTTAAGTGGACAGATGAGTGACAAAGTTAAGGTAACTAATGCAATGCGACAAACTGTTTCATTCTCAATGGAGTCCAAAACTAGATCAAGTATTAATCAAGTAAAGATGAGTCATCTGTAACATTTTTTTTCATTAATTAAGTAATCATTAATTTTGATGCGACCAGAGCTTCCGAAAAAATTCAAAGATTATGTACTTAGGCACCTACCTATAGATGATATTCCGAAGAGGTAAACAAGTCTTATTTTGCTTCGCTGATAAACTGACGACAGAGGAATCCTCAATTTCTGAGAAAGTTAGTGAATAAATTGCGTTCAACATGATTCCCACACATATTCCCTAATTAACGTTAAACGAGAGGTATACCTGTAAGATTTAGAGTACTTCTCAACGTAAACCATGAAAAAACATACCTCATCAGCCGCAAACATCGTTAGCCAGGTAAATTACTCTGTACACAAATCCCGAGTATTTCGATGCATACACTTATCTAAAACGATGAAATTTTAGCAGGACTTTTACTTAAAAGTTGGTAAAATTTTACAAAAGTTTAACGCAAGAGGGTCGGAATGAGTTATTTTGCATACGAAGTACCACCCGGGGTGCCATACATGTGGTTTTACATTTCGCGGAAGTATCGCCGTTTTGAGTTATAAAGGAGAATTTTAAAGGATGAGTTTTAATGAATGTGTTCTTCTCACTACACATAAGATAAGTTAGAGTAAACCGATGTTGAGGGTTAAGTTTATTATTAAGTTGCCATATTAACTCGACATAGCAACTTAAGTTTTCTGCCATTGACATATACTCCTTTACCTCGTCAAATAATTCTCTCTGTTGTACAAGTTTTATACCCGTGTAACGTTGTATAGTGGTTACAAATGTGTATCGAATCATAAGCTATTCCTTTGCTATCTTATAATGGCGAAAAAACAACCAAAGTCAACGTTCCAATATCGTATCATTCGTTTGATCGAACTAGGCTACGAGATTATTGTAAAATTCGGTTACAAAAAAAGCTTCAAGAGGATAGTACCGGAGTGCAAATTATGAAAATAAAACTGACAAATATTGCTCGCGTTTCTATGGTAACCGCAAAAACGGCAAAAATTTGTTACATTTTGTTCAATTCAAACTTTAATGACCCACGTATGGGCATTTAAGTTGAGCTACATGCATGTTTTTAGGTGATACGTCGTAAAATATTTTTATCCTATTGGGTATCTTGCGGTTAAATTAATATTTCAATGCATGATTTGGTAATTGGAAACTTGATAGAAGTTGGTTTTTTTAAATTGCCATTCAAACAGATCGTTGGTTTAAAGTTCTTTGCATACATTCACAAATTTTACTTTAAATCTAGAAAAATAGAAGTTTCTTGTTTTAAAATTCATGAAA
This sequence comes from Maconellicoccus hirsutus, assembly GCA_003261595.1. Classification (NCBI taxonomy): domain Eukaryota; kingdom Metazoa; phylum Arthropoda; class Insecta; order Hemiptera; family Pseudococcidae; genus Maconellicoccus; species Maconellicoccus hirsutus. Next base: position 41,054 of record QBDW01002155.1, read on the forward strand.
TACTTATTGAATATGAATAGGCCAATTACAATTACCCGTTTATGTATTTTCGAGTTATTCAGTTTCGTTTTTGATGCATTTCAATTTTTTTTAAAAGCATGCACTCCATCCTGTAAAAATTTAAAAATAGTAATACAATAATGTAATCGCGTTGACAACCATGTAAAACGGCATTTGAAGAGAAACTCCACTATAGTTAGTTACTAGAGTCACCAAATACACTATTACAACAGCGAACTACGTCTGAAAAAAAATAGTGAAAGGCATGATTTACACAAATTCTGATTACTTATAGGACTGGAAAAGGAATAATTTCAACTTACAAGTTGAACGATAGTGATATATTTTTTCCACCATAAATATTTTTGAATTTTTGGCCCTAAAGCAGCGAGAAAATAATACGAATATGTCAAGATGTGGACGAAGCAGTTTAGCGTTCCCACTACTACACTGATACCCCATTCACCTGCAATATAAACCATATTTCATATTGTAATTAAGTCTAATTATTAAACATCAAGCATTGTACAGCAAAAACTAAGTACTTCTGAAGTATTTCACAAATAACCATGCATTCAGGAACATATTTGAGTGATGATAGACATGCAACAATGACACTTCAGACTGCTTTTTTCTAATCACGAAAAATACCTGAAAATAAAGATTTTACCGTGGTTTTTTTGAAGATTTACATTTTCTATGGTTATATAGTTCTTGTAAACTCTCAAAAGAATATTTCTCAATTTTTTTTCAATCATTTTTTGAGAAAGTGGGCTGTTGAAAAATTATTCAAATTACATCAATCAATGTTATGCAACATTATATGAAATAATAAAGCGAATTATAATAACTATGATAAGTACATAAAGGCGTTCTTTTTTTCAATTTTTAAAGTTAAATCGAATAGAAAAGGAATAAACTTGGAGTTTTATAAAATTAATTTTCACAATACAAATTTTTTTAATTTTTTATAAAAAACTTTCTTATCAATTTTTATTTTGTTAATTTATTTTGTTATTTTTTTATTTGGCAGCACTGTATTAATGATTACCGATCAAGTAGGTAATACCTACCTAATACCGTTTGGGTGGCCGTTGACTGTGCCCCCCTACCGGGAAAATGAATTACTTTTTCTAGTTTTATTGTAAAAATAGCAACAATGACTTAAACAATGTTAAATTTGACATTTTTTTTTCATTAAGAAATCAAATTTGGTCATATCACTCCATTCTTAAGTTTAAAAATTGCAATAATTATTAATGTAATTTTTATCAATTCTAAAAACATTGAATAAAATGCAATTTTTAAACTTAAAAGTGAATTGATAAGACTAAATTTGATTTTTTATTGAAGAAAATTATGTCCAATTTGAAACTGTTTGAACTATTGCCGCTATTTTCACAATAAAACCAAAAAAAACGTAATTTATTTTGCCGAGGGGGGTCCACTATCAATTAGTTACCCTGTTACCCAGTACCTAGAAATTCTTTCCTATTTTGAGCTGTGCTGGTATGTTTGTGTTTCTTTAATTTTATTTCTATGAGCTCATGAGTCAGCCATTTTGATGTCAAAATTGGAACAAAGTTTGTTTCGTGTTTTTTTTCTTTTAAATTTTAATTTACTTAAGAGTTATTGATGACAGTATTGTGAATTTTATACCATTTTGTTTATGTGTAAGTTGAAACGTATTATCTTTATTGTGAATCACTTACTGTGTCAAAAAGTTCGATAAGTTTTGCCATGAAATAGAACCACTGTGCTCTACGGATCTGAAACGAACCTCAGTTGCATCGAAATGAAGTATGTAATAATGTATATGAATAAGTACCTATAATCTACTTTTAATTTCACTCAATGATGAAGAAATGGTCGAGTAATTCTTACCGTGTTCGTCGAAGGAATTGAAATTTCTGTATGAGGTACCCACAGATGTTTCCATTGATATGCAAATACGCTAAGAAATTGCAACAGAAATAGTTGTACAGATAATTGATTACTTCAATTCCTCTAGAGTGTAGTTGCTGTGAAATGATCTATGTTTAGCACCGAAAAAATATGCCGATGATTCACTTATCCTTAGTTCTTGTTTTTACGGTGACTACTTGGTGAAGAATTTTCACGTACACTTAAAGTAATATTTCTGTGTTCATTGTATATTGACTTGTCGAGCTTTAATATTTAGAGGTGTTTGGTATAATTAACAGTTTAATAGCGAGAAATAAATTACTATAGTGCACATGTAAGCGTTATACAAGGAAATCGCAAAATTATAAATTAGTAGTGGCTTCTTCATCGTTATTGCTTCTTTATTCTTCATTATTCGGGGTCCTAATTTCAATACGAATGCTAGATATACTACAAGTATACCGGCTACGGGACGTATGTTTTCCATTAAAAACCACAAGTCCATTTCTTCGTCTATTTAGTTGTTACAATAAAAATGAAAACAAGTGAGAAATTGCACAAAAGTTCATGTTATGAAATGATTTACTTATGCAAATGGTTGAATTAGTTTGATTATTATGCAATATTGTGTTTTGTCAAAAAAAACACAAGAATGAAATTTTAGCAAAGTTTTAACCAATTCTACGTAATTGAATGATAGGAAAGGTCATGTTGAATCGAAGGAACTAATCAAATTTAAATCGCGATTCAAATAGTTTATTGAAACAAAACGACCTTATAAAATTACAAACCAAAAAATTGTGAGAGTTTCAGTGTTTTTCTTGACAATGTTTGCTACCATAATCAAGGTCCAAGTTTCTACTTCTCTAATTTATTCATATAAATGACGCAATTTTTAATGAAAAAAATTGTTAGTCATTATTTGGCTATTAATCAGACTTTGTAGATTCTTTTCAAACTTCCAAATGTATTCAGCTGTTAATTATAGGTCACTGATTTTAATTGAAAAACTAAAATTTTTCTAGGTTAATATTTAAATAAGCATACATTAGGCTCTCGATTATCCGACCCAAATTTATCCGAATGGGTTATCCAACATTGTCGGATAACCCGAATTTTTGAATTTAAAGCCGATTTTTTGCATTAGAAACCGAATTTTCTGATTTTGAAATGCATGTCGATATGTACTATGCTGTGTTCAAGCGGAAGTTACGTCGCACAAATTTGTAACTTTTCGAAAGTGGCGGAATTATGCCACTATGAAAAGAATACAAAATTAGGAAAAACAAATTAATACGCGTATGGTTCGCGTTGTTTTGTACATGTCAGAAGACGTCGAGTCTTTTATGCACGTTTTGGCCACAAATAATGAGTAAAATCGCGAGATTTTTTTGACGATAGTAATATATTTCTCGGTGTTGTGACGATACAATGTTATACTATTAAACAAATACGTCCATTCTTTTAAACAATGTTATACAAGATGTAAATTTCCTCGTTGCGTACTTTTTATCTAATGAGAACGTCGGCGTAAATGACAAGATAGTGTAAAATGTGCGACGTACTCGCAAAGTACCTACTTATTTTCGTCGTAGATGATGCAAAAGTATTGTGGAATAAATGAAATTTTCGTTCTTTTGTTTTACGTTATTTTTCGTCGTGGTCTAGGTACACCGTACACCATTGCTTTCAATTTCCTTTTTAACCGTAAATTTACTCGGAATTGGATATCGAGCAAAAAAAGCGTTGATTTGACATCATCAGATGTTCGTTGTTTAATATTTCATCTCGAGCTGAAATGTCGCACTACATTTTGCATCCTGTTAAAGTAGGTTACGCTTTGAAATTATTACAACCACGATGACGTCGATATTGAAAATTAATGAAAAATTATCCCAGTTGCGGAATTCTGCTTTCCTTAAATAATAAAAATGTAAGGATAGCGAAATTTCGTTTATGGTGAAGTTCGAAGGGATGAACGAAAGTGATCTTGGATTATTAAGGGAAATTTCGATTGCGATTTTTTTGACGTATTTTGTGATTAAAATGCGGAAACCATATTTTGTGACATTTTTCGGAATATCGGAGTATGGTTATTTAAGGGAAGTCGTTTTAGCTTTATCAAATAATTCTCAAAGGACAAATTTGATACAAAGTTACACTGATTTGAAAAAAATTAAATTTTTCAAGCGATATGAAAACAAATGAAGGTATTATTTCAAATTATTTTGGCATGAACCGCGTGATCCGTTTGATACGAACATTTTTTTTTAATTTTAACTATACAAACATTTTTCATTTTAATCACGTCGCACAGAAACATCAACCATTAAAATTTTTAATTATTTAAATTATACGATAGACAGTTGATTACTAACAACTCTGAATTTCTCAACGTAATTTCGTATAGAAAATACAAAAAGGATCTGTTTTGTAAAAAAAAAACTTGAAATTAAAGACATGTTGTTACGTTTGAATTTAATTCTCGAATTTATTATTGTTTTTATTATTATTTTTTGTATCAAAATTTCCACATGGTAGTTAAATTTATAACCTTGTCCAATTTGGTATTCGTTTTTCGTAGAATTTTTTTTGTACAGGGTCATTCCTAATAAACTTTACACTTTTTAAAATTCATATAACGGTAACACTACCGTTTTATGCTGGGCTCTGGGCAACACTGCATTCTCTGAAGCAGGGTATCTTATTTTCAATTCGCACCTCTGATGTGTGTAATCGTTCCGTTGTATAAGTGATGTTCGCGAATGGTAACACTGCCGTTTTATGCCGGGTTCTTGGCAACACTGCGTTCTCTGAAGCAGGGTAACTTGTTTACAATTCGCACATGTGGTGTTGTGTGTAATCGTTCCGTTGTATAAGTGATGTTCGCGAATGGTAACATTGCCTTTTTATGCCGAGTTCTTGGCAACACTGCATTCTCTGAAGCAGGGTATTTTGTTTACAATTCGCACATCTGATGTTGCGTGTAATCGTTCCGTTGCATAAATGATGTTCGCGAAAGGTAAAAAATAGAGTTTACTGGAACAAGCCGAAGACGATTGCGGAATTAAAAATTACCATTACAGAATATTCCAACGATGATGTTGCAGCTAGTATTGCGAAACTTCATTATGCGGTTAGAAGTTTTCACAATTGATGGAGCACATTTTTTAAAATCATCTATAAACCAAAAAAAATACCCCACTTTGGTGGTCATTTTGATGTAATTACTTTTGAATTTAAGTTGTGAACTTCGTCTCAATACATGTTTCGAATTCTAAGGCTTATTAAGAATGACCCTGTAGATTGTGTTTTTCGTTCTTTTGTGATTACTCGTGCTATGATGACCTCGTTAACATACGTGAATGAGAATTTGTCCAATGAGTTCACCAATGCGTGAAATTCTTGGATTTATGTGAGTTTTACGAGGTTTTTCAATTTTGGGTCCTTGGCCCTTACAAATAGTTGAAAAATTTGCGGGTCTTTTAAAAAAACTCGGAAGATGTACCTTTTGCACCCCCTTCCTCTCGCCGGGCTTAATCGTAAATGGAAAAATTTCTCATATTTGTGAATAAAACCGCGTTAAATTTCAGTTCGCGATTTTTCACGGTATTCTTATCAAAACGGCGAAATTAATCCTGGCAAAAATGAGCGAGGAAATAGAGTAATTTTATAACCCCCTGGTTATCGTGTCATTTGTAATTTCGCGGTGTAATTTCCAATTGCTTAAGTTTGAAACTGATGCAAGTTTCAGAGTTTTAAACGAGAATACGGATTGTTTTGACTGAAAGCTACGAATTTAAATTGTTGAACAATTCGAACGGTTGACTTCATTTATATTTCGTTTGTTAATATACGTGCTTCGAATGTGTTTCGTGATTGTCTCGACGTATAATTTCAAATTAGACGTTAATAATAAAATTTTAATGAAATATTTTACTCGAATTATACGCCCGATATTTGGCCTTTTTTTTCCTTTTTTTGTCGCGATAAAATCGATTTTTTAATGTAAGAATGAAAACGATTCGGGGAAGTTTTTTTTTTTCGGGTAGTTTTCTTCGTTCATCGTTAAAAATTAACGCCTCGCAGTGGCGATTACGTAGTCTTTCACGAAACATCGAATTACTCGGCTGATATTTCTAGTAAAATTATTATGACCGTTATTATTACCATATCTCAACGGAATACTTTTCCACATAATTTATGAAAGTTTTTCAAAACTCCGAAAGGAAGTGCAGTTTTGCAAAACTGAAAACAACAATAAAATAACCATAACAGTCTCGGTGTCTGAGATTTTATCTTCTATTGTTCTTCAAGCTTTTTTGTCAATAAATTTCAAAACTTTTTCTAACAAGGAAACCGATAAGTTCGATTTTTGAGACGAGTTCGCTCTCCCCCTTTGTTCGCGTACTTTTTTTTTCTAAAACCAAGTGAAAAAATTTTTTAACGTATCTCGTATTGATATATGAGAAGTGTGAATACTTTTTTCGTATTTTTCTTCGCCGCGAGTATGAAAATACGAATGTGTGTTCGCTAGCTAAATTTATCACGATTTTATGGTAAAGCGTTTTTCAAAAACCTTATCGACGTAATATTTTTCGATAGTTTCTATTCGCGCGCTATTGCTTTCCTATGTAAATGTCATCGAGCTGTGTGATTAGACACACGTATCGATGCCTCCGTGTTCGAATTATATACTTTGCTTTATTTTTTATTTATCTTGTATATGCCGAGTATCGCAATTTAATTTTTTTATTTGAAAGGAGTACTTTTGGTGTTTTTTTTACTAGAGGGTTAAATATAATAAAATTTCGAGTTTTTTAATATTTTTTACGTTAGTTTTCGTGTATTAGTTTTATCGGATTTTTTTCGAGGATGTAATTTTGTTGGTTTTGGATAAGATGGGACTATGGCTACAATGAGTTGCATAACCAATTTTTGCAGGAAAAAGCACTAAAATCCCTGTATCTATCTTTGATAAACATATAATATTTAATTTTTTATAACATTAATTTGTCAAATTAAAATATTTTTTTTTATTATTCAATTTATACCAAATTATTGATTTTTAATTTATTTATTAGATGTATTTTAATTTTAATTATATTTCTTTACTAATTTTTTTTTTTCAGTTTATAATTAAATTTTAAAATAATTTAATAAATTCAAATTTTTATATTGTAAGTAGGTACATAATATATTTACAATTTTT
>QBDW01002156.1:0-14016 GCA_003261595.1 Maconellicoccus hirsutus
AGAATATTATGTAAAATGTCATCAGCCAATCAGAATGGCTTTTCAAATTATTTTACATTTTACATATTCTACATTTTATACTTTTTTCTGAATATTTTATAAAATTTATTCAACACAACTATCACAAGTTCATGGACTTTATGGTTAAATTTGAAAATTTAGAGTAAAGAAATTTGCTTTTTAGACAGAAAGACAGAATTCGCCATATTTAGGTACTTTTTTCTTACATAAAAACTTTTTTCTAAACGTTTTAAAAAATTCATTCAAGAGTTTGGTATTTTTTTACACAAGTTTACATATTCTACATATTCTACATTCTACATAAATACTTTACTTTACATATTCTACATAATATTCTACGTTTTACATTCTACAAGACAACCCTGCTTTTGACAAGAGCATTTGCGTTAGCATTTTTGGATAATTTTTTTATATTTTATTTTTTTGTGATTTATACCTTTTTGGTGTTGGAACATTTTTTATCGCGATTTTACACAACCTGTAGCGGTCATCATTTAACCCATCGGTAATTCTTAATCTGTGACTCTTCAAAAAATTCGCATTTCGAAAAATAAAATTTTTACTTTTTTTGATTGTAGAATCCCCCGCCCCCCGCCTACATCGCTACCCGTTGAATCTTGCATACAAATTTTTCACGCCACCGTGTAGAATAATTTTGAGCTATATAGAGGAAATTCCATGTTGTGGCTCTGTTAAGTGAGCTTTGTTGAGCACTAAAATTACTTCGTGATGATAAAATTGCAGTTGTTGAATTTTTGGAAAAATTACAAGGTATTAAAAAAACTATGCAAATTGTGAAAATTGTAAAAAAAAACTGTCAACTGTCAAGTAAATATACAAGTTGGGAATTTCGTTCAGTCTTCATGTTAAATTTTGGAGGTCGTAGAAAAAAATTGGTATAATTTCCTGCATTCATGAAGTCGTTAATTTTTTTATGAAAATTTTCAATAAAATTTGTTTCCAGATTGATTGCATCAAAGTAATCTTGAAAAAGGTATCCAAATTAACGTGATAGAATCAAAGTAATTATTTTTAATAATTTTTCAAAGTTGTAATTAAAGGAAAGAATAAGATGAGGGGGTATTAATTGTGCCAGGTTTTTTGTAAAAATAAACAGATTTCAGATAAAATTCTAAAATGTGTCCCAGTACAAATGTTCTTACAAGGGAACTACTTAAGGTGTCCGGCTCGGATTTGAACAAGAGTTAGATTTTTGAAAAGAGCATGTCAAAAAACCCCCAAAACCAAAATTTTAGCTGCCCAAGTTGACTTTTCGATTTTTGGCGAATTTTTAAAATTTTAAAATTACGAAATTTCAATTAAAAATAAATTTAAAAAAAACTCGAAAAATGATTTTAAATCACGCAAGAAATGTTTTCCTCTTAATTTGAACCCGCTGAATCCGAAAATCGCATCGGCGAGCCGTTCTGGAGCCTCCTGCGCAATTGTCGTTTTTCTCCTGGAACTTCGAAATGCTCCAGAAGGTGTGCATTTGAGATTGGGCAGCTAAAAACTTGCTTCTCTCTTATTCCCAACCTACCGAACCGACTTGACTACATTTTCGGAAAATTCCATCCGGACACCTCGAGTGAATTTCCCAGGACATGTTTTTTCATAGCAAAGTGTATTACGAATTGAAAAAAAATCCGTTTTTCGTCCACGCAAGTCGGAATCGACTGAAGAATAGTTTTCGCCTTAATTCGAACCCGCTGAATCCGAAAATCGCATCGGTAAGCCATTTTGGAGCATTTTGAGTTCCCGGAGAAAAATGAAAATCGCGCTGGAGGCTCCAGCACGGCTCGCCGATGCGATTTTCGGATTCAGCGGGTTCGAAATTAGGGGGAAAAATTTCTTGCGTGATTTAAAATCATTTTTCGAGTTTTTTTTTTTAAATTCTTTTTTTTTAAATCGAAATTTTGTAATTTTCAAATTTCAAAAATTCACCAAAAATCGAGAAGTTAATTTGGGCAGCTAAAATTTTGGTTTTGGGGGTTTTTGATGTGCTCTTTCCAAAAATCCAACTCCCCTTCAAATCCGACCGTACACCTCAAGTAGTTCCCATGTTAGTAATAACCCAATAGTGAATTTATCATGGATCTTGATGTATGTAGGCTCCAGCTCAAGGGGATTTTATCTTTGTCCAGCTTGCGTCACTTGAAAGCTGGAAATTTTTTCGCCTGAAAAAGTAACTTTTGAACATTTTTTTCAGATATTTAATGCGGTGACAGGCTCCCTTGATCACCTACTTGACTTTTTCTGTGTGTGTGTTTGGGGGGGGAGGGGGGTAGAAAAATATCAACAACAGTCTTATAAAAATGTGGTATTATTTTCATCGATAATAAAATTTGAAATTTTTTATTATTCTTTTCTGTAACCGGTTTAAAAATCTTCGTGTAACTTCCATCCCCTCCCCACCTCAGTTGCTATACGTGACAAAAATTATTTAAAAAATCGAAAAAAATATGAGAGATAAATGGAAATATTCCTCTTCGAATTGCACATAATTAACGAAATCAAACAATCAAAATGAATGGCCATTAAAAAGTCGATTCGGGTTCTCGAGAACAAAAGAACAAACCCCATCCTCGTGTAATTCGAATCTGAAAAATTGTTAAAATCAAACATTCGAGCATCTCGATTTTTAGGAAATTCGATTTTTCATCTGCGCGTAACTTTTCCAGGCTGTTAATTCCTCTTGGTAGGAATCGAACTGGATATGCTTTTAAACAAGCCTCTTACAACTATATACACCGTTATCGGGTTCAGATTCAAAATCGAGATTAATTCGCGTCAATTCTTCGCGCACACAATCGTAAAGATGGGAAAGGGCGACTCCCTCTTGTACAATATAATAGTAAACGAGGGTTCATTAAGCATCTTAATCAGCGAAAAGCGGCGCAAGGGAAAGGCGATTTTTTTCTTTTATAATCTGGCACCACTTGGGAAAAATCGTAACGTTAACGATGCTACGCGACGACGACAAACACGAACAGGGTAATTTGAACGATATAACGCTTTATTAGGTAATTATTAACATATATCGGTTTCGCCTCGAGAAGGATATATCCCGCGTAGCAAATTCTTGGTGGAACATTTCGCCATAATTTAACCCGATACCGCAATCACGAGCACGAATTAGCGATTATATTGCGAGTAGATTTCGCATATAGGAAAATTTGCAGCATTGAAGAGGCCGGAAAATAGTAGAAAAAGTAGTAGAAAAAGGGGAGGTGCAAAAAAGAAAAAAAAACGAAAGTGAGACAGGACTATAACGGAACGTCGTTTGAGGATTAGCCTTACCGGATTTAAGTGCTTTCTACGATGCCGGGTCGAGCAAGAATTCCCCATTTTAATCCGGATTATGGTTTTAGGCACCACGAACCTCGGTTCCGGATTACCTCTAATGTATATTCGAATTATAAAGCATGGAAACTGAATTTGAGTACCGGATTAAGCTTAACCCTACTTTCAGGATCAGCTTAAATCTAGTATCTGCGAAGCCGTAACGCGTATTTCAGCTTTATATTTGAATTCGTTTTCCCCAACGTTCTATCAAAGCTGAGATTTAAATAAATTATTTCTACTTCCCTATGCTTTCCAAGTTCTTTAAGTTTTTCATTTTCCGATGCTCGGATTTGTATAATTCGTTTTACGTTTTCACGTTTTAAAGCGTAGACGTATATTCTTGATCATACTTTAAATAGCGCCGTAGACTAATTCGCGTTAACGTCGTTGTCGTGTATTTTTTACTCCAAGATATCGCCCTAATGCACGGTAATAATTTATTCGTTTTATCAAACGCCTAACTCTTAAGTTTACTTTATCTTATAGGTAAAAATTTTTTAAATTTTCATAAAATTGTATTCTCTTGAAACGCATTGTTCGAGTTTTCTTAACGCGAGATTATTTCATTTTTGATTGTCGTTTTAAACCAAGACGAGCAGAGTTGTACGGTTTCGGTCGCTTAATATTAGCAAAGTTATGCGAGGTCTCGAGGGATTCTAACCCAAAGATGATCTGAAGTGTTCGAATTAGGGCCTGTTTTCATTTCAATTCTTCCCTGTTTCGGGATAGTACCTCGATGTTTCCCCTTCGGGTCGTTAATACTCGATTTGGAGCTGGACAAGGGGTAGTATCTGTTTCTGGTTTCCTTGTGGAGGGTTCATTTTCATCTTCGGAGTGAATTTATTTTCTAATCAAGTCGCCAAAAAAATTGACAAAATTTTGAATTTTTTATTTTTTGTATTTTTGTAGCTGTTTCCCCATTTTTATTTCATTAGTTATATACTAAACAGTAATTAAAAATCAGTTGACCTAAGATTTGATATGTACATGAAGCTGAAAGTTGCAAAAAAATAGTAAAATTGAAAAAAAGTTGCTAAAAATATATTTTTAGACATTTAAAGTAAAGTAGAAGTGAAGGAAGCAGAGCATTTATATGGTAGGGAGGGGAAGGGGAACAAGTTGTACATTTTTGTGATAAAAATCGAAAGTTTCACCTTTGCTTGGCTCAAGAATGTCTCATGTCTTAATTTCTCCTTCAATTTTAAAATAATAAATGTGGTTGAAGAATACAATCAAACTTCCCACCCCCCACCCCAATCTAGAACTGATGCCAGGACAGAAAATAAGAAATAGAATATGATTAAAAAAACGTGAAAAAACGAAAGAAATACATAATAAAGAGGGAAAGTAGTTTTCGTCACCCCTTTCCAACCACACGAGGGGAAATGAAATCACGGTAGGGGAAAGAAGAATTCTATAAAAGGGGTGAAGAATTAAAAATAACGTAGGAGGTGTTTATATGACATTTTTTTATGCTTTGGGAAGATAGTAGGAGGAAAGAGGAACAAAAAGGAAAATAAACAAGGTTAGAAAAGTAAGGAACTAATAGGATGTGATTTTAGGAAAAATAAAAGAAGAGGAAAAAAGCACAAAAACATTTAACGCGATGTATTTCAAAATAGAACTTTCTTCTTTGCTTTTGCCATTTATCCATCAATCCATCATTCAAGGTCATCAAGAGAAAAAAAAATGTTCAATGAGGAAATGACTCCTGAACCGGGTTTTACTGGAAAATCACTAGATACATTTTTGACTATTCAAATTGTATACAAATTAAGTAATTTGAGAGAAAAAATGAAATTTTCTAGCACAAGAAGAGAAGGCTGAATGAAATTTTCCATGCTCCCTCCCCCCTTCATGATGTCTACTCTCTGCTCTGAAATCCCACGCCATTTATTCATCATACTCATTCCCATTTTCCAATCCTTTATTTTTTTTCTTACCTTGTTTTAATATTTAAGTTTTATTTTTTTTATTGATAAACTTCACAGTACTTTTTTGTGAGGTATTAGATTTTGTGAATGGTAATTTACCTGAATTTACCAAGTATGATGGGCAAAATCAATAATTAGGTATATTAAAAAATTAAAAATAAATAATTTGATTAATTAATCGAAATGTTTAATTTAATTTGTTTTTTCTTATTTTGTAGGTATTTTATAAACATTCCTGGTCTGAAAACTAAAATGATATTGGTTTCGGTATCGGTATCGGTATTTACTGGTAATATACTGATATCGTTTCAGTTTTTAGGACCTGGCCTTGAAATCTGGCTCCAAATTCTCATATACCATGTAAGCTACAAATATTTTCAATTTTTTATTTCGCAATTTGAAAAAAAATGAAAAAAGTGAATCTCATCAAATTACATTTGAAAATTGATACCGAAACGTTTTGGTATCGGGTTTGTTCCTGGTATTGGTACGAGTTACGGTATTTACCGGTATTTTTTACTCACGTCGTTTCAGTTTTACAGACCTTGGAAATGAGCACTTCAGGAGGTTTTATTCATTTTTTTATATTTTTCTGATTTATTTTATTTATTTCTTAGATCAAGGCAGGCTTAAGTCTACAATTTGAAAAAAAAATTTGAAAAAATTGAATCTCATCAAATTACATTTGAAAACTGATACCGAAACGTTTTGGTATCGGGTTTGTTTCTGGTATTGGTATGAGTTACGGTATTTACCAGTATTTTTTACCCACGTCGTTTCAGATTTACAGGCCTTGGAAAATGAGCACTTCAGGAGGTTTTATTCATTTTTTTATATTTTTCTGATTTATTTTATTTATTTCTTAGATCAAGGCAAAGTCTGCAATTTGAAAAAAAAATGGAAAAAATTGAATCTCATCAAATTACATTTCAAAACTGATACCGAAACGTTTTGGTATCGGGTCTGTTTCTGGTATTGATATGAGTTACGGTATTTACCGGTATTTTTTACTCACGTCGTTTCAGTTTTACAGGCCTTGGAAAATGAGCAATTCAAGAAGTTTTATTAATTTTTTATATTTTTCTGATTTATCTTATTTATTTCTTAGATCAAGGCAGGCTTGAGTCTGTAACTCCTTATTTTGAATCTTTCTTCTAGAAAACAACGAGTTTTTCAATTTTTGACGTTCTTTATGATACATATAAGAATTTTGTCCGAACCCCCTTCCTTCTTTTTCTATTTTTCTGTCGTTCGAATGGGTAATTTAGAAATTACTGTGAAACTTTTTTTACACCTTTATTTACCGTAATTACAGAAAGAGTTTCGATGAAAATTTTTCTTCTATATATGAGCAGCTGATCTCTCTATGAAACTAAATCCATTTGGTTAACAATTTTTTTTTTTGTAAATTTTGGCGTAAAACAAAACCCACTGGTAGGATAGAAATTATCAAAACGTATCTCCATTTCAAGTTTGCATTTTCATTGAAATCGCTATGGCGGATTACCTCTTCGACGTTTCGTTGTATAGGCTATGTAGTTGTGTACCGTTTGAGCCAAAAAGCCTATAGAGAAAAGGTTTAAAAGGAGAAAAAAATGACTATTCATTAGAGTTAAATCCGCGTTGTAGAAGATAATTTCAAAACGATTCATTGGAAGCAAATAACTTTCGATTCAGATTGTACGTGTACGCGCGTGTGTGCGCGTTTATACGCAATTAAAGGTGATTTTATTTTATCCAAACGCGTATATTCATATTTTAATGCAGGAGAAAGGAATCTTAAACAAAAGGTATTTATTGCGGCGCTTCTACACATTGTTCCTTTGTAAATCCTATGTGCCCTTCTTTATTTTAGCGTTATATAAGTTTGTAGGTTGGTAAATTCGCCTGGACGGATTTTCTTCCCTGCGTATGGGATTCACCTCGCAGCCCTGAATCACCCTCATCGAAATATGCTAATCTCTTCGCATGCTATGTATTTTCAGGATTATGAATAACAGATCAAAAGTACTTAGCTGTTCGGCGTAGTACTTGAGTTTTTCTTTCCCCCTGCTTTGCAAAATGCTTAGTTTACAAATCTTACTGCGAGTTTTAGGCTTATACATGCTTTTTAAACTGCTCCTCTCGTAACCATCGAGTAAGAGATCATTGGCACTTGAACTTTTCTCTGTGTGTAATCATGTTCACGTGCCGGTGCTGCGATGTACTTACGCCGACTAAGCTCGAATCTATACCTGATGCGAAATTTTCGAGTGTTTTGATTCGAAAAGTTGGCGAATTTTGGGTTAATGAGTAATGACTGTGTTGGAAAGTACCTCCAAATATTTTCGTTGTGTGTGGTAAATTGGCGAAATGTAGTTTAAAGGTAATCGGGTATATAATGCGTGTATATGTAAAAGGTAGCAGAGCCAGAAGAGGGGTGTTTATAGATAGTATATACATGCTGACGCTCGGAGTGTTACGCATTGTGGGAGTGAAATGTTTAAAACAATCGACACCGCGGCACGTTTTGAGTGGAAGAACATAAAATAAGCTGTTTCTTTGTTGAAGAATCAACTCGAAGAAATTATAGCAGTTCAACGTAAACGCAACGATAAAGTTTATTCTTTAACAGCATGTTAAACAAGACAGAATACTTCGGGAATTCTTATCAGAAATCCAGCGTAAAATCGTATTATAGCATCTCTCCTTGAAGCTTTTACTTCACTCCGTGTTCACGGCTGCCTGAATCTTCAAACGTTGCACGTTAATCGACACAACCTCTCGTGCAAGAACGGCTTCCTATTATGAGATAAGTAGTTTTGTTTTTGGAATTTGTATAAAACTTTAGCGGTAGTTTCATTGTTGGAAAGTGCTACGGCAGACGACGCAGACCTTACGATTCCCACCTTTTCAGACCTTGTGCGAACTCCGATGAGTCTTTATTCGTCGTTTTAGCTTGTTTTCTTTAAGAAGATTTAACCTTTGCTCGACTGCGTTCTTACTAAATGATAAAGAACTTATCTTTTCTCGTTCGCGATTCGCTGGCGCGCCGTTGCGCCGGGGCGGACGCGCGTAACGTCAGCGCCCCGGTATCAGCGACGGATTTTAAATATCGCGTTGACTTTATTCACGGCGTATTCTCTCACGCGTTTTCAACACGCCGATATTAAGCCGCAATGGTATGTTAATTTTCACGTCAAACGACGCAGCAACAGTTGAAGCGAGTAGCGTTAACGTTTGTGTATAGGAGTCTCTCTTTCTCTGTGCGAAGCGTGTATGAGTTAAGGTCTTAATTGGATTAACCGACGCGTTTGTCGTTTTATGATGTGTTATACGCGTCGTGTGTCGTATAAGAGTCTTTTGGGAGGGGTGTCCTGCAGGATTCTCGAGTGAGCTGGTTCTGGGCTCGGGTACGATGTACGAAATGTGATGTTCTTTAGTGGAATCTCCATCAGTTGCTCTTTGAATTCGGTACAGAAGTTTGTAGAATGGACAAAGTCTGAAGTTCAACCTTGTGGGATGTTGGATCAACCATTCAAAGGAGCAGTTTTGAGATAAATGGGTAGAATCGTTTGACGTTTTCTCATTTCGATGGAATTCACACAAACTGAAAACTCAAGTGCACCATTGACCCAAATACCTCACTATTTTATTCCTATGAGAAAATCTTGGATGCGTCATTAATTGATAAGATAATCAGAAGTGATAAGTTACACTAACAAGATTATTTGAAGAAAGAGCAAACAATATGAAAACTTGAACTAAAAATATTCTCATTGCGGAGATCCCTAAGGTGAAGCAAAATGATGACTTCTGTGGTTATTTTGTCTGGAATTTGAGTAAATTTGGGAGGAGGTGCATAGAACGAATAAAACATTGAACTAAGTATATTAATCACCCTCCTACTCCCAGACTTGATGAACTTGATAAATTTGATTTCGTGAAAATATAATTTTTACTTCCAAAGAAATATTCATTAATGAAATGGATATTTGAGGAATTTTCCTAAACTGGATTTTGAGCATTCTTTATTTTCAGACTTTTGATTAAAGAAAGTCTCCTCTGTGATTTGATCACCCAGACGGTTACAGAATTCGTTCATTATCCACGTGAATTGATTCATCCAGGTTCAAAAAAACAATTCCGATATTTTAATTGATCTTAATTCACAAAAAAATTCACGTATTGTTGAATTTTTCAACCCCAGTTGAAGAGAGATAGAGAGGAGAGAAGACGTTCCAATGAATTTATGCTTGTTTTCAAAGCTTTGAATGAAAGTACCATGGAAGGGGTGAAGGGGAGGTTCTAAAAATTTCACTCTTTGTATCTGTTTTAGATGATTTTTCTATTATCCTCCCATTTTGGAAATGAAGCCGTAAATCTAATGTAATCAAATAAAAATGGTAGCAGAGCAAGCTTAAAAATTCTTACCAATGACATTTTCATGTCTTAGCTTTGATTCACAAGCTGAAAAATTGTTGCAAAAAAGTCACAGAATCTCATTATAAAACCTGTTCATTGTCACAGTGACATGTCATGGTCATGAGTGACATGTAACCGTGCCATGGCAGCATGTAGTGATGAAATGGCACAGTCATGTTATGATGACATATCATTGTCATGGCGACGTCTCATGATCATTGTCGTAGTGACGTGTGATGACGACATTTCAAGGTCATATCATGATGACCCGTCATTATCATAGTGGCACGTCTCGATGTCTACCAGGGCCATGTCATGATCATATCACGGGGACACTTTAAGATATCACGTTGTGTGGACACTTTTGACATTCTCAAGTCGTTGTTGTAACATGTTACGATGACTCGTCATTGTCATGGCGACGTCTCATGATGATGTCGTAGTGACATGTGACGACATTTCAAGGTCATATCATGATGCCCGTCATTGTCATAGTGCCATGTCCTGATGTCATATCATGGTCATGTCATGATCATGTCACGGGGACACGTCCTGATGTCAGGTTGTGTGGACACTTCTGACATTCTCATGTCGTTGTTGTAACATGTTACGATGACACGTCATTGTCATGGTGACGTGTCATGATCATGTCGTAGTGACAAGTGATGACGACATTTCATGGTCATATCATGATGCCCGTCATTGTCATAGTGGCATGTACTGATGTCATATCATGGTCATGTCATGATCATGTCACGGGGACACGTCCTGATGTCAGGTTGTGTGGGCACTTCTGACATTCTCATGTCGTTGTTGTAACATGTTACGATGACACGTCATTGTCATGGTGACGTGTCATGATCATGTCGTAGTGACAAGTGATGACGACATTTCATGGTCATATCATCATGCCCGTCATTGTCATAGTGCCATGTCCTGATGTCATATCATGGTCATGTCATGATCATGTCACGGGACACGTTCTGATGTCAGGTTGTGTGGGCACTTCTGACATTCTCATGTCGTTGTTGTAACATGTTACGATGACACATCATTGTCATGGTGACGTGTCATGATCATGTCGTAGTGACAAGTGATGACGACATTTCATGGTCATATCATGATGCCGTCATTGTCATAGTGCCATGTCCTGATGTCATATCATGGTCATGTCATGATCATGTCACGGGGACACGTCCTGATGTCAGGTTGTGTGGGCACTTCTGACATTCTCATGTCGTTGTTCTCGTCGTTGTCATGGTTACATGTGATGGTGACGTGTGGTGTTGACATGTTATGGTAATGACATGGTGACACGTTATTGTCATGGTGACGCGTCATAGTAATATATGCTTACCTACTCGTTTCAGTTTCCGTTATTTTTTCCCCCACAAAATTAAATGTTTCCATCAAATTATGAAGGAAAATTTCCTTCTTTTTAACTCGCTCGAACGCTGTAAAAATACAGTTCTTTTGATTCAATCCTACATAAAATAACCCTTTTTTTCATGCAACTGGTCATTAGTCATCATGGAGAAATATTCAAAAAAACACTTTCTTGTCACTTATTCTTTCATTGTTCGTGGCGAAAAAGCAACCATACAAAAAATAAACTAAATTCTTCCTTCCTCTGGAAAAAAAAGCCTACCAAAGGTCACTCGATATCACAACGTAGTACATCGGTGATCCCACCAAAACAAAGAAACAAACCATAAAAGGATTCTTAAGGTCAAGAGCACAACATTTTGGATAAAATTACGATAAAAAATTCCCGAAATTATAAAACATACACGAATGACAAAACACAACAAACATGGACTATAACCAAAGGCAGATTACTCATTGAAAAGGGGAAAAAAGGCGACGTAAAAGGAAACGAACACTTGTTCGTTCATATCACATAAGAATAAAAACACCGAGATACTTTTTTATTATCGAATTATAAGGGTCTTTGAAAAAAACCCGATTGAAAAAATAACTAATGAAATCGTTGGGGTTTCAAAACCATCAGAATGAAGTTAGAACTAATGCATGAAAAGATATGCTCGATTATCTTAGTGTATGTCGTTTAATGTATCGAATATTTAAAATGGATTTCTTCGTGTTGTTCTGAAGCATAAGTAGATATACCGAAAAATGTCTTAGTTCATCGAGGAATTCAACTTGAAGAGAGTAAATTCGATGAACCCTAATTTGAATACCCATTTGGCGTTAAAAACCCGAAGAAGTACTCCGATGAAATAAACCCGAGAAAGAGGTATGTGCTGTAAAAAAATCCACCTCAATGGCAACATTACCTTAAAAATTTGCAGCCTCCTTCCTAAGGCGCTATGTAATTCGGTAATAAGCACTTTGAGGAACCGCTTGTCGACATAATGCTTTTGTTTTTACTATCAAGACTTAACCATTAACGGATAAAGATTAAAAAGAGGTTTTTCCTAGGCGCTTAAAAGAATAATAAGACAAAACGTAGAAAGCTCGGAAAATAAGATAATAAAACGGTAATGGGGACATTGTTTAGGAAATGCAAATAACGAGACCGTGACTAAGGCGCTGTGGGGTTTACATTTACACCGAGGTTACGAAAGAATGGTTTTTTGTCGTCGGATAAGGAGATTTGTCAAACAGCGGTAAGAGGGTGTAAATCTGCCTTAAGGTGTGCCCGTATTAGGTTAAGTATTATAGGAGTCAAGGGAACGTTCACATTCGTTAACCAACCCTAACATCCCAAATGGTAGTTTTTTTTACGCCTAAATGAATACGTTAATTTGTACATGGTTATAAAACGTCGACTAGACTGTAATACAACCTATTATAATTTTTTGTCCAGTACGTACTCCAGCTGGAGTGGTGCTTTTGCACGTTGCGATGGCACGTACGATTGTGTGGTACGTCGTACTTATGTAATTTTATCGCGGTCTTGGGTTTTGCTAAATCTGCAGATTATTTTTGTTTTCTCTTTGATGTTGTAACGAAATTAAGACGTTTTGTTACTTAATTGTAAACATTGTTTTTTTTTTACTCGGGGATGGATTTTGCTCATGCGAAAAAGCGTAGCGTCGTCGTGCGCTGTCGTCTTCACTGCGACTTGACAAAATGACGAAATTCTTATCGGTAAAGAAAATAAAGATTATAGCGAGTTTTCACTTATGCCTAATTTTACCCAATAAGGGATGCGTAACTTTGAAATACGTTTATCGAATCAAAGAGTAAATAAGATATAACTGTAGGACGTGGCTTCACTAAAATCTTCCTTAACGAGATTATACCTCACCTTCTTCCGAAGTAATAATCCGACTTAGAATTTAAATCTATATGAACGCGCTAACGAAAATGTTCGCCTTTTTTCGGCTTTATAATTCAACCTAATTTGTGCACGAAGGACATGTTGAATCGATTCGGTTGGTGTTTTGGATTATGATTATAATACCACAAACGGCGGTGGATATCTTAATTGTTACGTAAGATCGACGATTTTCCTTGTGTTAAGGTTCAGTTTTTTCGTCGAAGTGCTAAAAATCGCGGTGTTTTATTGCTGGAAATCTTTACGATTGTTCTTAACGACGCTTATTTCGGCATTAAAAATGACGCAGGGCTGGAAATTTTTATAAAGGATTTAAAGCCATTTAGGGAGATGAAAACGAAAACAGCTGCTGATAAAGGGAATTAAGCTTTGATAAATCCGTGTACAGCGGAAATAGCCTTAGAATCGGATTCGAGGAGAGTTACTGCTGTAAGGATTAATATTAGCTTTACACGACATAATGTTTCGCTTAAGATAAGAAAAGAAAAGATTTGGGGAGGATCTCCGATCCAGAAACATGTACGGAATTGCACCTTATCTATGGAGCAGTCGAGGGGAAAGGGACATGAAGATCCGCAGCAGAAAATTTGCTGGCTGAAAAACAACAATAACAACATATTTACTCAGAAATTTGATATATTTGTATAAAGAATGTCTCAAGATTAATATTAAAGATATTAATCATCTGTAGAGTGGAGGAGGATGGAAAAAGAATTGAGGTAATAGCCCAGTCAATCTAGCCCGAAAATGGCCTCGAGCTTGCAAAACGAGATGATAAGCTGAATTTTGGTATATATACCTAATTACCTAGTACACGATACCCTTTATAACATACTTCACTCCGGAACAAATGTCACGTTTGCAAGTTCCTTTTTTTGTGGACGTAAGCCCCCTAAAATCGGTTTTTCGCTTATATCTTAGTGAAAACTGGTTTTATCAAAAAAATAGTTCAGTTCAAAATTAAAACCCACTAAATTCTCTACAAAATGCATATATTAAGAGTTGATG
>QBDW01002157.1:0-12483 GCA_003261595.1 Maconellicoccus hirsutus
TCGCGAAATAATCGAGAAAATTTCCTAGTAGTAAAAACCAGTATAGATTTACGACTAGACGGTTAAATTATAATTTTACAAAGTGCTCTGGAGATTATTTTCAACATTGACTCGTTTTAAAGTTCGAACCTCGTTTCGTTTAAAAAATCAGTATTCATAAATAAATTAGGATAACGTTCTGCACACTGTTCTACAAAATGGGCAAATTCTTCGTCCATATTGAATGCCCTCCAACGTGCAGGTACATGCACCGCAGAAGCACATGTGCCCAAATGGAACGAATTCGCTTGCTTGTGAAAAATAAATTTTCATATTTTGTTCTTTGTATCAACAAAGTCATACTGTAGCGGTAAAAAGGAATATTCGGTAAAAAAGGAAAAAATAATGTATAAATTCCCCTTTCGCAGCGATTAAAATCGTCCGGCAAAAAGGGAAAAAGAATTACCTATTTCGATTGGATATAACTTCGCAGCGATTAAAATCGTCCGGCAAAGTACATCTGATAAAACCGAAACGAAAAATCATTAAATGAAATCCGGAAAAAAAAAAAATTCTAAAGCGAGAAAAAATTTGTATTGATGTTTCTTGTATCAGTCCATCTGAGAACTAAACTACTCAACCCAAACAAAATTTTGAATACAATAATAACAAATCTTAAAATCTTAAAAATAAACAAAAGAAATTTAGCGGCCAAACATACATAAAAAACCAAAACAGAACAAATAGGTATAAATCAAAACAAATCACAATAGGTACATGAATTTAAATTTATATTTTAAAATTTTAATACGACCATAACACCGTTATTATGATCATATACGAACAATGTAATTCTTGTATTATGTTTATGCATATTTTAGGTGCAAGGTGTAGATCAATTTTGAAATCTACTGTGAGAAGAAAAAACTAAGTAGCACAGATTTATCAGAATTATGCATCTTGTATATTTTCTTTTTAGATCTCGCTGCCTGTGAAAATAAATATTTGTTCGGCATATCGATTACTTGAGTTCGGAATTTATCTGCACACGTGTTTTATAATAATTGGAGGAATTTATTTATAGAGTCGTTTTTCGTACAAAGCATTTATCATTTGTGGTGAAATATCTAGTCGAAATATACTTTAGTACATTCTTAAATGATATTTTATTTACCGAAGAGTTTTATTTGATTTTCAATACGAAGAATTTCATTTCAAGTTGTAATACTTGCAGCAACTTGAAATTGACGAGTCGGTGATTCATATGAATATGAATAAAGTGAGATTTTATTTTAATATTTGATCAGAACTTGAGAATTGCAGTAATAATGATGATAATGTTTGATATCGAATTATGAATTTCTGAGGTGTAAAGGATAAATTGAACTTTTTCTGCATAGATGAGTTGAGTATAATGAATTGGGTTTCTTTAATCATGAATATATCAGAAGAATGATCATAAATAATTTATCGTTCACAATTTTCATCTCCAATTCAAGACGTGATGAAAAGATGAATTGAAAATATTTTCGAAGACCAATTATTGCCCAGCCAATAAATTATAGCTTCCATAAATCTCTTATCACGTTTTGCTGTTTTGTTTGTTCAGCGGTTCAGCTGTTCAGCTTTTCTGTGGCTTTTCCTAAGCCATTGTTTGCTTTTTAAGACTCTTTAGAATGATGATTCATTAAGAAATGAAAAGCATCGTGTATTTCACAATAGGTAATCGTTTCAATAATTAACGAAATTTCTTCATTTCCTTTTCATTCTAATACCAGATTTTAAGCAGGAGTCATTGCTGTATTTTTTGTAAACATAGAAGGACAGAAACACTATTATGATGATTATTGCAATTATACCGAAGAGCACGAAGAAGCTATTTGTTTCAAAAACAACAAAGGCTTGGATCCAGTGATTCCTAATCACTTATCGAAAAATTTAATGGTAAAGATAATAAAATCGAATTTCATCTCTAGATTAAAAACGTCTTTCGAAACTTCGAGAAGGTATCGTAAAGTAGATTCCCTTTGGTCGAGAATTCGCGCACGGATACCCCTATTCGCGCATCTAATTAAGTATAATTAACCATTTAATCCCCTGCTTGAGATATTCTTTTTATTACCAAATACCAATTAACGATTTCTAATTTGTGCAGGGAATATCGCTAAAATTTTCCGATTCTCTGATACCATGGCTGATAACGCAAACCGATTACTTCAAACGTTACTCGAATCTGCACTCCTTGCAGATTTACGGATCGGTGAGATTTTCATCGAAATTTAAAGCACCGGAAAAACAATCACAACTTCTTGAGGGACTCTTCGATCTCCCGAAATTGAAAAATTTGCAAATCTACAACGCGAAATTTTACGGCATAACATCCAAATGGAAGTTGCCACCGAGTCTGGAAAAATTCACTTTATTCAATAGCACCGGTATTTTCTTCGATTTGAAGAATTGCCCGAATTTGAATGTTTTAGTCCTTGTGCATAATAATTTAATCGAAATGCCCGAGTTGTTTTATCCACCGCCTTTACTTAATACGTTGTTTTTACAAGGCAATCCTCTACTTCCTTTGACTGTTCGTGATTTAGCGAGTTTTTGCAAATTGCAATATTTATCTTTTGATATATCCGGTGGCTTTTTGAGCGCTCCTGAGGCATATTGCGAGTGCATGAGGTTAAAGAAATGGCTCCGCGAAGTTAAGCTCGATTTACCGTTTTTGGACGACGAATGGAAATGTTCTGGAAGAAGTAAGACGCCTGGTGGTATCGGTTGTATTGATTTAATAGAAAAGGTTTTGTTTTAAGATGTCGATTGTAAGAATTATACCCTTGAGGAAGCTCGTACCTTGCGTGAAACGTGTTTAAATAATAGTTACCCTTTGAGGGCTATTTTGCCGTTGTATGATACAGCTGAGTCGGTTACTTTTCGACAGTTTTCGTTTTGGGTTTTACTAGCAGCAAGCAGTGTAATTCTTTTGGCCGGTACTGGAGTTTTTTTGAAGGTGATAATGAAGGTAAGTATTTCCATCGCAAGTTCTTCGAACGTTAATTATAAATTAAGGGTATTTGAGATCTAATGATAGTCAAATCCATAAAATTGGAGAAAAGTTTCAAATTTGATGTTTAGACATTTCTTACTAAATCAATTTTGGATTTAAAATTCTTCGTTATTTCCCAATATGTCATGCTCTGGCCTAATTTACCTAATATGGAAAAATTTTCCAAGGATGAACATGTTGATGAAGAAGAGGAAGAGGAAGTGCAAGAGGAAGGATTTTACTGAACCGCAGTTGAAAATCTGGTTTCGATGTTCAGATAAATCATTTTTATCGTAAGTGATTGCTTCGATTTGTCTCTTTTATCATGACGATGACTATATTTCGATGAAGTTCAATATTTTTAAACATTATTTTCCTTATACGATATTTGAAGCATGAAATTGATTCTTATTGAAATTGGAATATGTTAATTTCATGATTCTTTATTTCAGAAGTACTTGATGATAATTACAGATCGTTCATGTTTCAGGAAATAACGATCAGAGAAGCGATCAAAGTCAAGTTTCTAAACATAAAGCATTTTAAAGGCGAATTGATAAACATTGCATTTCACAACTTGATACTGAATAAAAAGGATACTCGACATTAGAAGAAAACTAAGGGTTTCTTCGAACTCGAAAAAGCAAACTAATTCGTAATATTTTTATTCGATGGCACTATACATAATTAAATATAATTATTTACAAAACAAAAAATAATAACATACGAATGCAACAAAGATAAGAATACGGTGTTAATAATAGAAAATTTTTAAAATCTACATGCTTCGAATTTCATTCCCTTTGTCAGTACAATGATAATTAAAATACAAAAGTGTACAAAATGTTTTCACTTTATTAAAATTACAGCAAACTGATTTCCATTGTTATAAATATGAAAAAAATTCATCTAAAAATTGTAATAAAATTTTTCAAACTACAAGATAAAAATGAATAAATATTGTGCAGTATTTCAAACGATTGGCACATTTCCTCAAAAATAAATTGAAAATGCAGCTCGTACCGCAACATATCAAATATCTCTTTTCCGTATTGGAAATTCTTCTACGTCTTATAAAATGGAATCTAAAACTGAATAGCTAAGGAAACTATCGAAAAATTTAAGCTAACGGTAATTCAGACGCTTCGTTGATTTCGGCACATAATTTTAAATCATCAGAAGAAGCAAACAACGTAATGCCACATTGACAATTTGACGGTATTCTAACGAAATGCTTAGTCCTATTGAAGTTAGTATGTTCACGAATCATAGAAGCTAGTTGTCCTGCAAAGTAAAAAATTACAATGATAAAATAATGATGATTGTATCCATGAAAAAAAGTACTACAAACCTAGGACATTTTCGTTGAACCATCGTTCGTCTTTAGGTTTGAGCAAAGCGGTAAGATCAACTTTTGGGTGCCATTTTTTCATCAACGTGCTTCTTTTGATGTATATAGAAGGTGGTTGACAAAGTTGCCTCGTCAACACTGATTCCTCAATTCGTTCTAGAGGATTGGTTAACGAAGCGTGTGCTGATTCTATTTTATATACTACGTTATGCCTCCACTGATTATAGACGATATTTTCTACGGATAATGAACCACGTTCTAGAACATTTCTGGTAACCATTGGTAAAGCACCTAAATAGAAAAATTTCGCGTAAATAAAGAACAATATTTCAAAAGTATTTAAATTCTTTAAACATCCCGGAATTTACCTTTATTCATCCAATGACTCATCCACTCGAGATAATTCACATTTCGCTTCGGATATGTGGTAAAAAATCTCGAATGTACTTTCTTTTCGGTTACTTCGGAAAGAAAGTTCACGAGCTCGGTTTCGTTTACGTCTTCAATTGCTCGTAAAATTAAGTAATCGATTATCGGCACATTATTATGTATTCTTCTTTTTCGGAGAAACTTCGTTAGCAGGTACTTAGTGTAGTGGAAATTTTGAGGAATATTTAATGCCGTCTGAAACACAAACAAATTGTAGAGAATTTCAAAACAGGTACTTCCAAAATGGCGTATAATTTACCAGAAGGTTAACAATGGCGCTTATACTGTAGGTCGGATCTACAGTAAGTAAACTTTCAAAACAGCAGAAATTATCCTCTACGCAATTGGCTTCCGGTATAGATGCGTATGGAATTTCCAGAATGACATCAGGATCGAGTCTTTTATCCTGTTGACAAGGAGAAAGATAATCGCAAATACAATAAAAAACTTGAAAAAAATCAATAATTACTTCATGGTATCCGTCGACAATGAAGGTAACATCGTCGTCATCCGAAATAGGAACCTCTTCGTCGGACGAATCACCAAATGAAAAATATTGATTCGTTTTGAACACTTCGTTACTTCGATCACAATCTAAACTCTTGGAACAACATGGCTGCTCGTTATCGGGCGGGATTTGTTTGAAAACAGGACCAGATGCGATATTGATGGATTGCGGTACAGGAGGCATTTCTACTTGTATTTTATCCACGTAACAATTCGCATTTTCATCGCAATGCGATTCTTGAACGTAAACGATTTGTTGATTTTCATGGAAAGTATCACTTCCTTCGATATTTGGTACATCGTGAGAAGCATTATCGCTATCGGAATCTTGATCATTAGATGGTCCAGGATCGAAATCCATTTCTAAGTAGTCCATATCAGGAGACGAACATAACGAGCCGTCTCTACCATTATGTACATCTACGACGTTAAATACCGATTCGGGTAAATTAGGTAGTTCGGCTCCTTTGTAAGTGTATACGCAATGTTCGTCGTCATCTTCTGAGCTACTAGATACGTAGATGTTTCTGTACGAAGAATTTCTATTGCTGGCTCGGCTATAGTCGCCGTTACGTGGTTTGCCATTTGTCGAATCGCTGTTACGATTTAAGTTATTAACGGCGCTTGTTTCGCTGGTCGAATGGCCGGATCCGTCGTTTCGTTCGTTGCGAGTACTTAAGTGTTGATATAACGATTTGATCAGTTGTTCTTCCAGATTTTTCATACATTCTGGGTTATTTTCCAGCGGTTCGTTGGATTTCTTCATTTTGTTGCTTACTTCGGGGTATTCTTTGACGTCGTCGTTCATGATTCGTTTCAGATTCACTGCAAAGTATAAACAGAATGCTCTAAACCTTGGGATAATTAAAGGATCATTAGCATATGGATCAATCACGATGGAGTGATTTGAAATAGTAGAATATTCTAAATCAACTTATCAGAGTCGAACTCGAAAAATTCATGAAATTGACTAGCTGCAATTAAAATATTTCATCCATGAATAAAATCATACTCACTTGCATGGTCATATCTGAAGAAGAAAAATTGGGCGATAATAACTACACACGAATATCCAAATAATAAAAAAACAATGTAATTACAAATTCAATCAATGAAAATGAAAATTTTCATGTAATTTTACACTAGTTTTATATAATTTTCAAGTTTTTCACCGAATTGGCGAACATAAAAAACTCAATAAAAACATACACAATTTTTAATGATAATAAAATTCGTTGCCAGAATACGATTTCTAATATGGTTAAATTTTGATATTATTTAATTTCTTCATGTGGTAACACTGTTTTGATAAAGAATAACAAGTTTTAGCTAATTTCACATAATATTAGTACGATGGTACATGACTCATTTATTTTTATTTCAAATCGCTCATTTAGAAATTAAATGAAAACGTAATTTTTTAGAATAAATAATTATTTTATTCGCATTTTGATTGAAATTTATTCACAAAAAAATTGATGTAAACATCCACAATGGAAAACAAAGAATAAAAAACTTATTGGAATTTTTAAAACGATTCATTTAAAGAACCAATTTACTCTTTATTAAATGAATTTTTGAAACACTGAAAATGTGAAATGTAGAGAAATCCTTACTACGCTGTTTTTGTGTTGAAAAATCTTGCGATTGCGTGATCAATTCTGCGAAGAATTAAATTTTGTGTTTTGTTTCGACTTTTAACATATGTTTATATCCTTTTGTTAGTCGATTCTAATTAAAGATATAGAATACCTCGAGTTCGATTGTTGTCGGGTTGAACTTCGTTAGTGATATTGAGTTAAAATAGCTTAAAACATGTCTTATGCTTACTTATTTAAATACATCATTATAGGTGACACAGGTGAGTCAATATCGTTCCTAAACCAATAAATTATTACATATTGCTTGTCATTCAGATGCAATTTGCTCGTTTGATGTAGCCCAATTTCCCAATTTATCATTATTTCATGAATTACCTACTTGTAAATTTTACGAAAAATCTATCATTAATGGCTATTACGTATTTGCTTTGTTTGGCGCAGGAGTTGGAAAATCATGTTTGCTTTTACAATTCACTGATAAGAGATTTCAACCTGTTCATGATTTAACAATTGGTACGTAGCTGTCAACACAGAGTAACACTCTGCGAAAGCAGTTGTTCATAATTAATTTTTTCCAGGAGTCGAATTTGGAGCACGCATGATTACAATTGACAATAAACAGATAAAATTACAAATATGGGACACTGCGGGTCAAGAAGCATTCCGTTCTATTACCAGATCATATTACCGCGGTGCTGCTGGTGCTTTGTTGGTGTATGACATAACTCGTCGTGAAACATTTAATCACTTGACCACCTGGTTGGAAGATGCTAGACAACACTCCAATTCCAATATGGTTATTATGTTAATTGGTAACAAAAGGTAAACATCGCATTATTTCATTTCCTTGTATCGAATAAACAAAACCACCTGATAATATTTATTTCGCAGTGATCTTGAATCGAGACGAGAAGTAAAACGAGAAGAAGGAGAAGCATTTGCTCACGAACATGGTTTAATATTCATGGAAACGTCAGCTAAAACAGCGGCCAATGTTGAGGACGCATTTATCAACACAGCCAAAGAGATTTACGAAAAAATACAAGAAGGAGTTTTCGATATTAACAACGAAGTAAATTATCAATTCTTATCGATAATTGATAATTTAGTTTACTAACGTTATCTAACGTTATCTGTCTCTTTTTTCGTAGGCAAACGGAATAAAACTTGGACCTCAACATTCGCCTACCAATCCAAACCTAGGCCAAAATGGTCAACGTCCATTGCAAAGCAGTGGTTGTTGTTGAGTTTTAAAAATCGCTGCCATTCGGTTCTTATCAAAGGGATTTTTTGGAAATCCATTTTCAGCTTCTTCTTCTACAATACTTCTGACCAAAAAATCATGGTATTCGCTGTCGCGGATTTTCTTTTGATATCTTGGTTTATATATTTTTATGGGAAATCACGAATTAAATAATTTTTACATTTTGTATTCGAATGTTTGCCATGTATCCAGATGTTTGGTCTTATAATTTATACTTAAAATTCTGTGTTTGCTTATGTATGCTTAAGTTGAATGAATGGCATGCTAATGTGGCTTTTTTTCTTTTTTTAGCCGTTTCTGTATTATGTAAGAATATCAAAAACCTACGTAATCTCGTTAATCCTTCGAGCTTTTCGACGGAATACGAATTATGTTTATGTTATGTTGTCGAGTATGTTGTTATTATGTAAGATTGTTTTAAAAAAAAGCTTTTCTCGTTTTTTCTTTTTATCGTAGTGAACGGTTATAAGTTTTATTTAGCGACGCGTTAAATAAATTTGTCGAGTTTTCGAGTTTATGTTATTTTTCAATTTTTTTTTACGCACAATTATTTATACGTATTGATTTACTCTCGTACCAGAATTTACAGGCTTCCTCGTTTTATGGCGAAGTTATATTCGATTCGTTTGTGTATTCTAAATTTTGTGATATTAGAATGAGAATTATCACGGAAGAATTATTATTTGTAATCGTAACTAGTCTATTAAAATAAGTATAAGGATTTACTGTATATAATTGAAATTTAAATATATCAATAGATTATCAAATGACTCTTGCACTTAGGTTCATCTTTTATACGCCTACGAATATTAAATATTGATTTATTTTTTCGTGACGTCACATATAGATAAAAAACTTTTGTCTATTGGGTACAAACGTCATGAAAATAATATTCATCATATGAAATATTCTTTGAAAATACTTTATCTTATTTCCTCTTCGAAAATATTGTCTAATGGCATGAAAAACAAAACGTATAATACGTTTAATTTCACAACAACTATTTATCAACACAAAGTATTGCGACGTTATCACTGTAAAGAAATATTGATACATAGCCAAGTTGACATTTACCGACTAATCAAAAAATTGAAGTTCTCTGAATTTTGATAAGTAATTTGAGTTCCTTTCAGAGATTCGTTTCATTCTGAGCCTTGACTGGGAATTTTATTGGGATCTTGATTTGGCTCCGTTGTTACTTCTGTATCCGAAGGCAATGCTCCTGGTTCAGTCGGCGAAGCAGGAGGTTCTTTGGATGAAGTAATTCGTTATTAGAGATGGAATTAAATGAACAAAACATCAGTATTACATGCCTACCATCTAATCCTTTTTTTATTTTGTATGATTTGTAAGCCTCATTGGCGATATAAGCTATTGGCACAAGAAGCGAAAATAATAACAGAAAAATTAGCCATTTCCAGAATGACGAAGTTGGTAATCGATCCAAACAATCTTGCCGAAGTTTCATTACTTGCGGACCAAATGTATCAGGTTTGCAGTTCGGATCTCGTTTACCTGTAACGAAATTCGTTTTAAAATCCAAGTATCTAAGTAGTAGGTACCATAAAACTTACTCAAATCTGGGGCACATGTCAATTCTGAGCCTTCAATGCCGTAAGTTTCTAACCATTTATTAGCACGTGTACAATTGCACACCTTCAGCGGAGAATCAAGAATACCTCCTTTCAGAATTCTCGCACGAAAATATTTAAGTTTACAAAAAGGAGCTAAATCTTCGGCCGAAAGATCATTCAATGGATTATCATAAATGTCCAACCAAATTAACGGAGCTTCGGGGTGAAATTTAGGCAAACTAGTGAGATTATTATTGGAAACATTCAATCGTTCTAATTTAATTAATTGAGAAAGATCTAGAGTACGAAATTCGAGTTTGCCTAAATACAATATTCTCAGCTTCGTAGGCCAATTGACTTTATCAGCGTACATATGAAATGGTGAATCACTCAAGTCCAAGATTTCTAAATCGTTCATGACGGAAAATGAACTTTCATGGACTTGAATTTTTTTATTCGTAGTAAGTCCCATCATACGGAGTACGGTCAATCCTTTATATCGCTTGAATACATCCGCAGTTAGGGCTTGAATAGGATTGTATGACACGTCTAGTTCCTGTTGATAGCGAACATGTAATTCATTTCGAATGCGTTGAAGTGAAAAAATTTATCAATTACCTAATTTCAAATTGAATCTCGAGGTTATCGTAAATAATATGTTTATCATTTCATCAACTATATGAATAATTATTACTCACGTTGTTCATTTCTATATAGAAAATATCACATACCTTGATTTCCATTTTTAAATCTTGCGGTACGTCTATAAGATTTTTTCTACTACAATCGCTGACTAAAACGCTACCAACTTGTTTCTCTGGACAAGTGGCAGCTGAGACGCCATTCTCATTTCTAGATTTTTCATTTTTTAATATTACGACGTATATTAGACCTGTTAATTTATCATGATTCGATTATAATATCCGTTGATAATCGAAATCAAATCTTTACCTGTTATAAATCGTCCCAGTTGAATTCTCATAGTAAGAATTTCATTTTTTATTTGAATTAGAACGTATTTTGACCATAGACATGCTAATTTTTATCAAAAATCACATTAAAATATCAAAAACATTTTACTGATAAGTGCGAATATTTTTTTTAAATGAATTAATAAGTTAGTTAATTAATTCTGATGGCCAAAAATTTCTTATAATCAAAGATGGAAACCTCACTACTCTGTGGCAAATGCGATACATGGAACATTTAATTAAAAATAAAATACAATCGAATAAAAAGTAACAAGTATAGTGAAATATGCAAAAGTACAAAAAATTCTTTAAAGAATATTTATTAACACACACTTAAATTAAGTATCTCGAATTCTCGGTATCACATAAATTAAACAATAATTACAGAGAAATTTTTTCAATTTTACAATATTTACATACTTTCCAATAAAACTCTATCTTTCACGAATCTATAGAATATATCGATTAATTCGATTCGTAATATCTCTACCTGAAATAATGAAATGAAATTAAATTCACAATTAAATTTCCTCAACATTAAAAAGCTCACCTTTCCGGATTCATTTAACGTGAAATACTGTGGAATGGAAACCATTTTAAAATGAAAACGGCTTAAGTCAAATCCAAAAGTATTCTTAACATGTTCCTCGAGACTAGTATGAAATCGAGCTACTTCTTCGTAATTTATTTTACCAGAATCTTCATCGTGTATGCTGCAGAAAAAAATTTCTTAATGATACATTTAAAGAAACTCATTTGAGATTAAATCTACTCACTATTGCCAATTTTCTTTAAGAATATCAAAATGAACGTGGAACGTGAAGTTTGCGTCAGATAGATTCGGAATTTGATATACCAACTGAATGTCTTTTGGTATGTGCAATATATGCTCCAATGCCAATACCAATAACCACTTGAATTGCACTTGAGTAAATATAATTGGTGTTATCACACAACCTAGATTTTTTTCTATTAATTTGTTAACCAAAGATACAATTTTTTGATTTCCTATGCAATACAAAAAAGGTAAATTCAAGTTCGTATCAACGGAAGTATCGTTTTCTGTCCATGAAAAAAATATTCCTTCGTAAACTGTACCAAGTAGGGTAAGTGCTCGGTATTTACTCACATTTATCTGAAAGTATAAGAAGAGTAAGTGATATTATATTTCGTGGTAATTAATTGTAGTTTTACCTTCAAAAATGGATGATTATTTTCGTTGATCACGTTCAACGTAATTTTATATGATGTCGTTTGGTTTGATTCTTCTTTTGAGATATCTTCAGTTAAGGAATGCTTCAATTTCATCAGTATCGCTCTTCTAAGAGTAAAATTCAAACCAGTGGAAGAAAACAATCTACCTCTTTTCTTCAACGCATCTAAAATGAATTATTCCAAGTTAGAATGATAGATGTAGAACGGAAGATTAATTTGATTATTTACCGATCACGTCGACATCGAGAGTATCTACGTATTTGTTTTCAAGCTGGCTAGCAGATAGATCAAACGAACACGTATTCATCGCAGATATTCAAATTTTACACAAAATTACATAAATTTCGCGAACTACGAACGATAAAACGATATCAAAAATATGAATTTCCATAAAAAGGCGGGAATTTTGATGATAATAGAGATTATATGAGAATTTTAGATTTTATAAAGTAATAAGAGCGAATAAAATAAATCAAGCAGCTCTAAAGTTTAGATTAAAATTAAACATGACAAATAAAGAAAAAAAATTTTCTATTTTCACGAAAATTA
>QBDW01002159.1:0-25375 GCA_003261595.1 Maconellicoccus hirsutus
TTTACCAGTATTTACGGATAACTTGCATGTAATTTACCGGTAATTAACAATAAATTACTGATGACTTGAAAGTAACAATTTACTGGTAATCTCAAGTAATTTACGTATAATTTACCGGCAATTACCAGTAAATTACAAATGATCTTAAGGTAATTTCTGGATAATTTACTGGTAATTACAGATAATTTACATATAATTTGCCGATAATTACTGGTAATTTACTGGTGTCCTGCAGGTAATTTTTAAACGATTTACCATTAATTACAGGTAATTTACCAGTAACTTACGGATGACTTACGGGTAATGATTTGCCGTTAATTACAGGTAATGATTTGCCGGTAATTACAGGTAATGTGCTAGTAATTATAGGTAATTTACCGATAATTACCAGTAAATTACAGATGACCTTAAGGTAATTTCTGTAGGATTTACCGGTAATTTACGGATGGTTTACTGGTAATTACAGGTAATTTATTGGTAATTTACGGATGATTTACTGGTAATTACAAATAGTGTGCTAGTAATTATAGGTAATTTACATATAATTTACCGGTAACTAGTATAATTACCTGTACATTACTAGTGACTTATAAGTAATCAATATATGATTTACTGGTAATTACAGTAGTGTGCCAGTAATTACAAGTAATTTACGGGTAATTGCGTATTATTGGAGATTTTTTTATTTTCTTCCGTGTAGATAGCTTGGAAAAATTGTAGAAACGAGAAAAAAAAATCTCGATTATCTTGAAATCGATATATTCAAATTCTCACAAAACCTCGTTGATATCTTGTAATTACCGTCAGCTCTTCTTTTATGCCTCTGGTCAAAACTTCGCATTTTTCAAGGTGAATTGAATGAAAATTTTTCGTGCTTGTTTCGCTCCAACAGTGTTGCCATTTTATCGACGATCATAATTGATTCCACATTAAGAAACTTCTGGCGCTGAAAAAAAATGACGAGTCAGGGTTGCCAAATTTGGAAATTTCTAATTTAGTTGCGTGCAAATTATTTATATTTTACTTCTAAAAAAAATATATATTGCCTGAATTTACCTGTTATTCATTTCTAAATTACAGTATTTTACCTGTAATTACCGGTAAATTGTCTAAAAATCACCTGTAGGTCATTTGTAATTTACGGGTAATTACCGGTAAATTATATGTAAACTACCTGTAATTACTGGTAAATGAAAGTCGAAATGATGAAAATACTTGAAAATTGGTTAGTTGAAAATTTTAATATTTTTTGTTGAAATTTTTACTCTATCTCCTTCCCCCCCCCCCCATCAATCAGTTGTTTCAAAACGCATTAAATGATGATTTGAAAAAAAAAAATGTTTAAGAAATTTAAAAAAAAAACGGGTGGGTGGGTTAAATCGCGCTTAGTCAGCTTTCGTTTTCCCTTGGAAGGGGAAAGGATATCTTAAAACGACACCGCTCCCCTGCATACGCCGACAATTACGCCAATAACGCCGACGACTCGATCGACTGCATCGCCGTGCGACTTCGTAGGGACCATCAACCATTCGTAATTATCGCGCCAAACGAGGAATTAAAATATTTAAGGGCGATTCCACCTATAAAACCGAGGCGCCTGATGTGGCGAATTGTGTTTTTGGAAATCTCGCGGAAATCTCCGCATCTCCGATATGGTGCGACGTTCGGGCGAAAAATCTAAAAGGCGTGATTATATAAAAGGACAAATTGCTTCGTCGTCTTCGGGTGCTTTAACCTAAGCGAAACGTATTTCGATGCCTTGTAAGAGTAAACCCCCGCGAGAGGGTTGTTATAGTTTATAATATTTTCAAAATATAAAAGAGGGTTCTCGTAATGGCTAAGTAAGTTTAATAACGACGTTATCGATGATGTCAGGGATACCTAAATGGTGAGTTGAATTGTCTGACGGTGCGATCATGGTGGATGGGCGTGGATGGCGTATTTTGGCGACTCTTTTTTAAAGCGCGCGTTTACCGCGATGATTTTAATTTTCTTACAAAACCATGCTAAAAGGTTGCGGAGGTTTTTATAAGATTAATGCAATTACCCAAAGGGATGCTGGGCTATGGCGGCGGACTTTTCTTCGTACGGCGTCGCATATGAAGCTGCGGAAATCTTGAACCGTACGTAAGAAAGCCCCTGCGACTTTTAAATACTCGTCTCCCTTTTTCAGCTCCACTAATGGATTGCGAACGGTTAATTCAATTTGTTGCGTAAACGTCGGCCCCTCCTTGCCCCTGCCGCTGTACTCGATCGCCCACTCGTATTGTGATATTATCGTTTATGATTTATGGTAATAGTTTTGGAATGTATCTGTGCTCTTTTGTATACGCTACCGCGTATTGTAACTGTTACGAAAAAAGCCTCTCGTATTGTTGGCTCTTTTGATTCGAAATACACACCCTCCGCCTCGTGTTTCCGTGTTCCTTCCATCGTCCCGTGTACCAGCAACGCCAACGAATTGCGTTATAATCTTACAAATGGATTATTTAAACTTTTTGATTTATATCGTTTCGATATACACACTCCAGTGCCACTCCTCTCGGAAGGCGGCGAAAATAGAAAAATTCCCTTCGCGAGCGCGCGCCAACGCACCGACGATATCGTAATTAATTGTATCTCCCCGTCGTCCTCCACCGCCCCAAGTACCTTTGCGCCTTTTAACGTCGTCTTATAACGAGGAATTAATTTTCTAAAGTGAGCTCGCCGACAAACGCCACAAACGAATTCGCCGTAAAACATATTTTTTAAAATGCCGCGACTTTTCCCGCGATACCGCAGAAAAATTACTTAATTGACTGCTCCGCAGACGAGAAAGGTGAAAGCTCTCATCTCGGTGTCGTGTACAGCGCGTAATAACGAAACGTCAATTTAATAAATTGGATTGTTGTAAACAGGTGTTCATTTTGCGGTAATTTAAATCCCACGGCGGATGGAAATTACGTCGGATGAAGATACCTCTTCGGAGTCGAGGATTTTCCGATGTTTTCGCGATAAATTTGCCGTAGTTGTGAAATACGCGTTAGTTGAGGTGCGCTTGGAACTTTGAATTTGTGTTTACCGAAAAATGGCGGTGGAGGGGATGAGGGGGAGGGATTTGAAAAATCACTCTTGCTCTGAGTCTTATTTCGTGTTTAATAAATTGCGTATGAAATGTTACATAACCCCGATTCGTGGATTTTTTTAGTAATATTTTTGAGAGAACGTGATTATCTCAGAATTACCCTCGTGTGGGGATTTATTCGAAGGAAGAGGCGAGCAGGAGGATTTTTGGAGTTTTTTTCTCGTCATTGATATCCAAGCCTTGAAAAGGAGAGTTTAAGCGATAATTTTTACGCTTCGTTACTAAAAAATGCGATTTTTTCTCATTTCCAAACTTTTCCTTCAGTTAGATGTTGAAATTTTAAGGAGGGGGAAGGGGGAGTTCATCACCCAAATTTTTGGCTCGAATTTAATTTTCACCTTGACCAATTTAACATTAAAATATGTAGATGCTTTATTGTTTCTACTAAATCGACAGTATCAAACAATTTTTGGAAGGAGGAGGAGGGGGGGTTGTTTTTTTGAAACAATATGCACGAGAGAAAAATGATCATATTGATGAATTTGCCAGCTTTAAAATTGAAAATATTTTTAAAAATTCAATTTGCTGGAAAATTTTTGCTTTTGAAATTCTCAGATTGAAAGATGGTATTCCCCTCCCCCTCTCTGGTTACTACAGAATTTGTAATATGTGAGGAAAGTGTAGTTTTTAAAATTTTTACTCGAAAACGAAAGGATTTGGGAAAATTTTTCATTTTTTATAATTGAAGAAAATTAAATTTCCTATTTTTTGATATAGAAACAATTACGTGAAATTCAAAGTGACTGACATCTGGTGGCGCTGCGGCGAAACACTTGAAAATGGGATACTTGGACTGTTGTATATGGGGAAATTGTAGTTTTTAAGTTTTTACTCGAAAACGAGAGAACTTGGGAAAATTTTTCATTTCTTATAATTTGAAGAAAATTAAATTTCCTATTTTTTGATATAGAAACAATTACGTGAAATTCAAAGTGACTGACATCTGGTGGCGCTGCGGCGAAACACCTGTAAAGGGGATACAAAAGGGGATACTTGAGCATTTCTTATAATTGGAAGAAAATTAAATTCCCTATTTTTTGATATAGAAACAATTACGTGAAATTCAAAGTGACTGACATCTGGTGGCGCTGCGGCGAAACACCTGAAAAGAGGATACAAAAGGGGATACTTGAGCATTTCTTATAATTGAAAGAAAATTAAATTCCCTATTTTTCGATATAGAAACAATAACGTGAAATTCAAAGTGACTGACATCTGGTGGCGCTGCGGCGAAACACTTGAAAATGGGATACTTGAACTGTTGTGTATGGGAAAGTTGTAGTTTTTAAATTTTCACTCGAAAACGAGAGGGGAAAATTTTTCCTTATTATTCGAAGAAAATTAAATTTCCAATTTTTTGATATAGAAACAATAACGCGAAATTCAAAGTGACTGACATCTGGTGGCGCTGCGGCGAAACACTTGAAAATGGGATACTTGAACTGTTGTGTATGGGAAAGTTGTAGTTTTTAAATTTTCACTCGAAAACGAGAGGGGAAAATTTTTCCTTATAATTCGAAGAAAATTAAATTTCCAATTTTTTGATATAGAAACAGTAACGTGAAATTCAAAGTGACTGACATCTGGTGGCGCTGCGGCGAAACACTTGAAAATGGGATACTTGAACTGTTGTATATGGGAAAATTGTAGTTTTTAAATTTTTACTCGAAAACGAGAGGAACTTGGGAAAATTTTTCATTTCTTATAATTTGAAGAAAATTAAATTTCCTATTTTTTGATATAAAACAATTACATTTTGACCATTTTTACGATTGTAAAGCTCATTTTCTTCTCATTGATTTTCAGATTTTTTCAATGTTTTGCAACTTCGCATTCAAATTACTTCAAGATTAAGCCAGAAACTCTTGGTTTTTTGTAAATCTCGAATTTTCAGCATTTTTTTCTCTCTTCAACAATGTATCAATGATACTTAAATGAATGCCGACAGACTAACATAATCATAAAATAATAGCGAATATTTTAATGAAAAATTCATCAACAAATGTTGTTAAATCGTTAAAAAGAAGAAGCAATTCTACAAACTCAAGATTTACAAAAAATTTGAGTTTCTGACTTTAATTCCGAGATAATTTTGGTGCAAAGTTGCAAAACGTCGAAAAAAGCTGAAAATCAGTGAAAAGAAATGAGCTTTACAACCTTGAAAATGGTCAAAACGTAATTGTTTTTATATTAAAAAATAGGAAATTAAATTTTCTTCGAATTATAAGAAATGAAAAATTTTCCAATACCCTCTCATTTTCGAGTAAAAATTTAAAAACTACAATTTCCCCACATATTACAGTTCAAATGTCCAGTTTTTCAACATTCGGTTACAGCGCGCTCTGTGTATCGTTTCTTTGCTAATTTCCACGTTTTCGATCTACGGAGATCTACCATACGACATCGAGAGAAATGAAATATCGTCATTTGAATAACTCGCCGTGGTATTCGAATCGCTGATGAGACTTTGGAAACATCGTCGATATTTTAATTATCAAAGGACCGTAGGAGGTAAACGACGATTGGAGGATCATCCGGGATTTTTTGGTTTTTACGATGCGACGTCGTGGCCGTTGAAATAATAGATTGTCGTGTCGCCTAACGAGTAAACAAACTCCGAAGCACACGAGGAAACGAATATGAAATATTTCACTTCGCCTACGTGCATGTGGTTTTTATAATGTATTCACGTGTGTAACATTGTATTGGAAAACGTCCCCCGGCGTTGTATTAATTTACGGGCCGAAATGTATCTTCGAAAAAATCACCATAATAAAGCGGAGTATTTATATTGCGTGATTTTTGTTGGCTTTAGCTCGTTAATGCGGTGTACCTAATTTAGGACCTTTTTTTACAGAATTTCGATTGCCATAATCATATTCGTGTGATTCAACCGATGGGAGATGGTTCGAAGTTATATATTTGCGGCACGAACGCCCACAGTCCGAAGGATTGGGTTGTATATGTGAGTTAAAAAAGAGCAAATTTGTTGATAAAGACGGGAAATTAACGGTGATTTTATTCCAGAGCAACTTGACGCATTTACCGAGACACGAACACATACCAGGTATGGGATCCGGGGTCGCGAAATGCCCATTTGATCCCAGCGACAACGCTACCGCCATCTGGGTGGAAAAAGGTAACCCCGGAGAATTACCGGCGCTTTATAGCGGAGCCATAGCGGAATTCACGAAAGCGGACACGGTGATATTTCGTACCGATTTATATAACTTCACAACAGGCCGGTCATCTTTCTCGTACAAGAGGACGCTGAAATACGACTCGAAATGGTTGGACAGTGAGTATACCAGGAGAATATTTAAGTCGAATTTGAATTAATCGAGTCGACGAGGCGACGCGGAATTTTTAATTACCGATAATTGTACACGATAAATTAAAATTCCTTGGTAGTAATTTTAAACGAACCGTGAAGATGTGGATTATTTCCCTTTTGCCGGCGAAATGTTTACGTGAGATGCAAGGCAGACAGATGAATTCTAATTATTTTTAAAAGAAAGGGGGTTTTAGTCGTTTTTAATTACGCCGCGAGGATCATCTCGTCGGAAACGCGATGGTGGCTGGTGGGGGGAGATATGAAGAGAGGATTGAGGAAGTTCAGCGAGAGGGAGTCTGATGTGAGAATTTTTGGTGTATTATTTTTAGGCGGTAAAAATATCCGCAAAATGAACGCACAATTTTAAAGTTTTATAAACTCGGAAGAGAAATTTTCACGTCGCAATTTGTTGTACGATTTTTCAAAAATGTATTCAAAACGCCCCCCTCGTTATTTTTTCATCACGAGGCTTGATAATATCTCGAACTCGGCAAAAGGTAATTTACGGTTTGGCGAATATTTTTCACCGTTAATTCGAGCTCATTTGTCGAGCGCCGTTATACGACTCCATTACACGTTGAAAATTATCCAAAAAATTCCCCGTTTCATGAACCCGAATGACGCCGGTGACTGGCGTAAAACCTCATCTAGTTGTTGAGAAACACCGACGATGGCGGTTATTATGCTAATGAAGGCGAAATGGCATTATGAAAATGGCACCGAAAGCTCGGTATTTTTTTTTTCTTCTAAAAGACCAATCTTGTAATTTGGCATCGTAAGAGTGTTCTCAGCATACAACCAACTGTTGATCGTGCTCGAGTGCTGCGGTAGTTGTGGACTCGGCGTTAATTATCGATCGTCCATTTACCTCGTACCATTGTCCAAGGCGGCCATCGCTTGGGAATTATGATGGGTTGCGTTTTTCGCCCCTTTTTCTAGGCGTAATACCATGTACCATTGTACGAGCGTCGGATAAACGTAATGCAATAATATCGCACGGATGAATTTTGTAAAAAGCGGCGCCACGTTTGGTGAAAACGTGTACCGAAGTAAAACCTAAACTGACACGTTGTGCGTGATGCTGCTATTCTCAAGACAATAAAAGTTGAAATGAAAAAACCGTGTCCAGCGTTATGACGTTTTAAGCCCCATCTGCCGTCGCGCCTCCCTCAAAACTGCCCTCGTACATTGTGCTTCGGTGTTGTTAGCGCGGAAGTACGTGGGTTAATTTTTTAAAACTGTTTCCGGAGATAGGCAAGGTTGGATTGGTTGAAAGTTTATTTGGCGAGTGTGTCGTTAAGGTGAGCAAAACATCAGCTTATGCGCGAGGCCGCAACGTGGTGAGATATTTTCATGTCACTTCGCGGTGCCACTACGACATGACCGCGTGATGTGACGTGGTCGTATATTGAAGGGTCAGCATGATGTATGACACTTCATCATAACATGTTATAACGTTTAGTTATGAATGTGTCGAAAAAATGCGTTCCGTGACATGACCATGAAACGTCACCGTGGCAATGATGTGTCATCATTACATGCCATAATGACTTGTTATGGTGACATGAAAATGCAGAAAGAAAGTGCATGTTGCCGCCACGGCATCATCACATGTCACTCATCACCATGACAAGTCATTAGTGACGTGTCATATTGACATGTCACTATGACATAATGGCATGAAAATATCAAAGTGCGTTTAACCATCATACGATCACATGTTACTCATAACACTATCACGCGTCACTCATGACCACGAAACGTCACCATGGTAATGACGTGTCATCATAACATGACACTATGACACGTTACAACGACATAAAAGTGTCAAAACAAATGTATATTGCCACCGTGACATGATCATATGCCACCCATAAACATG
The DNA here is from genome assembly GCA_003261595.1 of Maconellicoccus hirsutus. Lineage (NCBI taxonomy): Eukaryota > Metazoa > Arthropoda > Insecta > Hemiptera > Pseudococcidae > Maconellicoccus > Maconellicoccus hirsutus. The sequence goes on from QBDW01002159.1 coordinate 8,341, forward strand.
GCACGTCATCGTCATAGTGACGTGTCATCATAACATGACATTATGATATATTTGTCAACATGAACATGTTGAAAAAGCGTGCATTGCCATCATAATGTAATCACATGTCACTCGTGACCATGACAGGTCACTAGTAAGATGTCATCTTAACATGTCACCATAATATGTCATGGTGACATGTCAGCACGACATACCATGATGGCAAGTTAGCATGACATATGTATTATGATGACATGTCAGCATGACATATGATGACATGTCAGCATGACTTATGATGACATAAAGACATCGAAGTGCGTGTTGTCATAATACGATCGCATGTTACTTACGACACTATCACATGTCACTCATGACCGCGACGCGTTACCATGGTAATGACGTGTCATCATAACATGGCATTGTAACACGTTATAACGATATGAAAGTCAAAAAAATGTACTTTGTCACTGTGACATGATCATATGTCGCCCATGAACATGACACGTCACTATGACAATGACGAGTCGTCATAACATGACCCTATGCCATATTCTATCGACATTAAAATGTTAAAAAAGCGTGTGTTGCCACCATGACATAATTACATGTTACTCATGTCCATGACAGGTCACTAGTGACATGACATGTTAACATGTCACTATGACATATTATGATGACATAAAGACATCGAAGTGCGTGTTGCCATAATGTGATCACATGTTACTTACGACACTATCACATGTCACTCATGACCGCGACACGTTAACATGATAATGACGTGTCATCATAACATGACATTATGACATATTATGACGACATAAAAATGTCAAAAAATCTGTGTTGCCACCCTGACATGATTATATGTCACCCATGAACATGACATGTCACTATAAGAATGACGTGTCATCGTAACGTGGTATTATGACATGTTGTGACGACATAAAAATGTCAAAAAATCTGTGTTGCCACCATGGCATGATTATATGTCACCCATGAACATGACATGTCACTATAAGAATGACGTGTCATCGTAACGTGGTATTATGACGTGTTGTGACGACATGAAAATGTCAAAAAAATGCGTGTTGCCACCGTGACATGATCACACGTCGTTCATGACTATGACACGTCACCGTGACAATGAGATATCACCATAACATGTCATGATGATATGTCGTGGTGACACGAATATGTCATAAATGCTATCATGCGTGTCACCATAATGTGTCATTGTAATATGATCATCACATGTCATCGCCACATGTCACCCATGACCATAACACGTCACCATGACAAAGACATGTTTGGTGTTTCGATTTCGTGACAATTTTTGAGTTTGTGTGCGTCATGGTTAAGACGTGAAGTTGTCAAAATTTAAAATCCGAAGTTTGACAGTGGGTAATTGCGTTATCAAACGTACTCCGAAAATCACAAAGATTTGGTAGTATATCAATGTAATGCAACTTCGATTGTCTATCTATCCCCTGGAAGGGGTCCGATTAAACTGAGCACACTGTATACGACACATTGACCGATTTATCGTCAAATCACCGGCAAAATTTTTTAAATCATTGGGAAATCTGCGACCTGTTCATTTTACACTCACTTCTGGAGAGTTCCGTCGAAAAATCACCGACACGAATTCTTTCTAAAGCGAACTGAGGCCCATATTGACGAAAATTACAACCTGAAAAACTCGACGTTAAATGATATTTTATCTCATCTATACGGAGATACCGCCGAGTTGTGAAATTTTCACACATTCACAAGTGGCAACTTATTCGACAAATCACGCCTCGAGGATACTCAGCATCACCCATCTCGCGAATCTATACCGTCGAAGCACGTACCACGCGCGTAAAGTCTCGCATCTTAATGAAAATCAACGAACCGCGTTCCTTGCGAAAACTTCGCCCGAATTAACAAGGCCGACAAAAGGAAAAACTCGTAATGCAAATATATCGGGAGGCCGTAAAACGGGCACTTTCCGCACCCTTCGCCGAATACACGACGCAGCAGGGCGGAAAACGTTGACATACTAGATGGTAAATTCCAGCCACGAAGGCGAACCAGCAAGGGTGTTACACATCTATTCAGATTGCTCATAAGGTGTAAACGCGAACGCTCGCCTTGTCGAGTGCTACAAATACAATTTTTCCTTTCTTTGTCTGGCGTTTCCTCGGTGTGCGAGTATTACGCGATGGAGATACGACAAACTGGTGTAAACAGGGATCGCGTAGACCGGAGACGCGACGCAAACGTTGACAAATTCATTCTGCTTTGTTGCTTGTTTTAGCCGTACTTGCGCCTCGTTCCCCCTTTCGTTTTTTAAACTGTTAAAACTTCTAACAAATCGTTTCTTTTTTGTTATACGCGAAAAATAAATTCTCTGGGCTGCGTTTCGTTTGCCAAAAGAATCCGGAAAGAGTAAAATTTAATAAACTTTCACAACCGGAGACCAATTTCAAAGAGACGAACGACGAAGTTAATAAAATATTTTCGCGAATAAAGAAGATTTCTTGAATAATTCAAAAAAAAAAAAGAGAAAAAACTCGACGAGAACAAGGCGAAAAGGAAAGGCACTGTCATGTACATACCCGACGTCTCGTCATAACAAACTCACACACAGACACGTGCGAACTACGCGCGAATAAGTAATTCGAACTTTTCTTTTGAATTTTATCTCGTCCAAATATACTCGTCGACGAGTGTAATTTGTAATTCGAATATTTTTCGATGGTACTTTTGTTTTATTATAAATTATATAAACTCGAAACGAGCGCGAGAAAAACACGAAAAAACTTAGCGCGCGGAATTCGACGAAGAAAAAACGACGAAACGCTTAATTGCCTAAAAAAATATTCTATTTTTCTTCACCCTCGAAACAACGTCGACAAAGGCGTCGAAAGTTTTTTAATTTAAGGCACACTAGTCTGCAAAAGTCCCATCGAAACCACCGACTCGAGAAATACTACAGAATTCATCGAAATGGGGCCGAGGAGTTTTCGTCGCGAAATCGCTTATCGACTCGCGAAATAATTACGTTAACAAATGCCAAACGACGACCTAAATTTCGTCATTAAAATTTACCAAAGATTGAAAAAAGGCGTTTGCGACAAAAGGTCACCATTCTTCGGAGTGACCAACACTGGCAAAACTTCAGCCTTTTTCGTGGCAAATCTCCAATTTTTTTCCCCTTTGTAACGTACGATATACACTCGTCCAGAGATATGTACCGATGCGAATTCATCCACATAGAAGAACCCCTTATGTCACGAAGGATAATTTTTTGGCCCGGGATTGTACGTTGAGTCAACGAGAGGTCGAGGAAATTGCGGAATATGCAAATTCATTAACGCGTACGTCCTACGTAGAACTGAATATTTTCGCTGATTCGCTGCGTTTACTCGGAGGAAATGACGATCGATTTTCTCTCGATGTTGAACCGTTGTTGGAAAAACGTTGGACTCTTGAAGGGAGTAAATTTGTACTAAACTAGTCAGGTCAGGTTACTGATGGAGGTTAACAGAATGAAAAGAGGGGGAAAGACATCCTTGACACCGCCCTTAGGTATACAACAGACCAAGGAAGGGTGACAAGAAACTCTTGACAAATACCAGATGCCAATAGTAATGTTCATAGAATCGTAAATTACTTGCAATTACCTTTAAATTACTCGTAATTACCTGTAAATTACTTGTAATTACCCTTAAATTACTTGTAATTACATGTAAACTACCTGTAATTACCCACATATTACTTGTGATTACCCCTAAATTACTTGTAATTAGCTTTAAATTATTTGCAATTACGTGTAAATTACTTGTAATTACCCATAAATTACTTGTTATTACCCGTAAATTACTTGTAATTACCTGTAAATTACTTGTAATAACCTGTAAATTACCCGTAATAACCCACACATTACTTGTAATTACCTGTAAATTACTTGTAATTACCCACACATTACTTGTAATTACCTGTAAATTACTTGTAATTACCTGTAAATTACCCGTAATTACCCACATATTACTTGTGATTACCCGTAAATTACTTGTAATTACCTTTTAGATTATTTGTAATTACCTGTAAATTACTTGTAATTACCTATGTCGCCGGTAAATTACTTGTGATTACCCGTAAATTACTTGTTATTACCCGTAAAGTACTTGTGATTACCTGTAAATTACCCGTAATTACCCACATATTACTTGTAATTACTTATATTGTCGGTAAATTACTTGTAATTACCCGTAAATTACTTGTAATTATATATAAATTACAAGCGATTATCAGTTATTATCGGTAAATTACCTGTTATTACCTGTAAATTACTTGTTATTACCCGTAAATTACTTGTAATTACCTTAAATTACACGTAATTACCCACATATTACTTGTAATTACCTATGTTGCCGGTAAATTACTTGTAATTATATATAAATAACAAGCGATTATCAGTTATTATCGGTAAATTACCTGTTATTACCTGTAAATTTCTGGTAAATACTAGTATTATTGGTAAATTATTTGTAAAATGCCTTTTGTTTTGACTCGTTTTTTCATTTTTTTTTTTTTTTTGTTTTAATCACCTTTGTTTTTTGCAATTTGTATTTTTCGGTGATTTTGTTTCTTTGTGATTTTGATGTTATTTACCATCCCATCGATCGTCACTTTTTGTATGTTAATTTTCCTTTCCCTTCCATTTCCTTCCCTTCCCTCCCAGAGGTCACATTTCCCTATCGCGTCTACACAAAAGAAAATAATTTAATATTTTTTATGACGTCGAACGTACTTTATCGAGTTGCATTATTGTTCGATGCAATTTTCGCTGCCGAACGTTACCGTGGCAATTTTGAGTTTCGTTGTGCACTGCGAACGGTGAAAAGTTGCCTATATAGCTGTGCATAGAAGGCGTGGCTATTTTTTTATCTTAGGTTCTCGTCGCGTTCCGTAGAATAATTTACGAGCTAAGTTTAAATCGAAAGTTATACCGATGAAAAAGCTCGAGAAAATGAAGTCGTGTGATAGAAAAGGGAAAATTTGCTCGGTACAAAAACGACGAAAATTTACGCCACTTGCATATGGATAAAGCAGCGTGCGAGTATACACGATGAAACTTATTCGTCGGCGGCGTTTTGATTATACGCTTCGAAATTGGCGAATGATCGCGGCACGTTGGTCTTTTGTGAAGTAAATTGTATAGAATACGTTATCGAAGTTTATAGAATGGAGGATAATGGCTCATGCGAAGATGTGCGTTATGGCGCGGAGTTAATTTACGCGTTGTAGGCGTCGAAAAAATGTCGACCAGGTGGTATCGAGCGGTGAACTAAAAGTTCGGCTTTTTGTTACAGAACCTGATTTCGTCGGATCTTACGACGTCGGCCAATACGTGTTTTTCTTCTTTCGCGAAACGGCGGTCGAATATATCAACTGCGGTAAAAGCGTGTACTCGAGGGTGGCTCGTATTTGCAAGAGGGATACCGGCGGCAAGAATATCCTCAGTCAGAATTGGGCGACGTATTTGAAAGCTCGACTGAACTGCTCGATACCGGGAGAATTTCCGTTTTATTTCAACGAAATACGTAAGTAGCAAAGCGAGCGGCGATGGAGGAACAACGCTGATGGTGTAATGTTACAGAGAGCGTGTATAAGGTGGACGGAGATGATAATAAATTTTACGGCGTGTTTACCACCTCCACTACCGGATTAATGGGATCGGCTATTTGCGCGTTTACTTTGGAAGATATCGAGAAAGCTTTCGCCGGCAAGTTCAAGGAACAGGCTACGTCGAGTTCGGCTTGGTTGCCGGTGCTGTCGAATAAGGTGCCGGAGCCGAGACCCGGAGTTTGCGTGAATGATACGGAATCGCTGCCTGGTAAGTGAATGTGAGGAGGGTGAAGGGGTTGGATTCTCATGCCGGAGTGGCGTTGTGATTCAAACGAACGATTTCAGATTCCGTGTTGAACTTCATCCGATCGCATCCGCTAATGGACGAAGCGGTCGCGCACAAGGATAACAAGCCGGTGTACTACAAGCGTGATTTGCTATTTACTCGACTAGTGGTGGATCCCCTTCAGTACGACGTGTTCGGCAAGAGATACCATTACACTGTGTACTACGCCGGTACGAACCTAGGATATGTTTATAAAATCGTTCAATGGCACGATGAAGGGGGCCATTCGCATTCGGCGTTGTTAGATATCTTCGAGGTGACCTCCGGATTGCCTATTAGGACTATGGCTATCTCCAGAGAAGTAAGTTTATGTTTGACATGTGACATGTTACGGTGACGTTATATCGAAAATGGTCACGTCACGATGTGTCACCATGACACGCGCCGTTGTGACATGTAATGAGAATATTTCGTGACGTTTTCCACGGTGTTTTCAGCACAAATCGTTGTATATCGCTTCGGACGAACGAGTCCATCAGATCGATTACATCATGTGTACCCATCGTTACGATAGCTGTCTGAGATGCGTTCGCGATCCGTATTGCGGATGGGATAAGGATAGCAGTAGCTGTAAACCGTATCAAGCCGGGTAAGATGTCACGTGGTGATTTACGAAGTAACATAAATAACCCCTCGGTTGTGTTCGCAGATTATTACAAGATGTCGGCAACACGTCGCGTACAATCTGTGATAGTTCGATCGCTAAGAAGAAATTACTGGTGACGTTCGGCCAAAGTGTTCATTTAAGTTGTTTCGTCAAAATGCCAGAAGTACTTAAATCCTATCCAGTGACGTGGTATCATTATAGTAAAGAGAAAGGCAAATACATGATTAATTATAGGTAAGTTTCGATGATATGGCGAATTTTGCGCGTCGCTAATTCGGCTGCGTTTCAGAATTGATAAATATATCAGCACCAGCGAAGGTGGAATTGTGGTAGTTGGCGTCTCAGAAAGTGACGCTGGATTGTATGAATGTTGGTTAGCTGGTTCGGTCTTATGTATATATAATTTATCCGTCGAAACTCACCGATGTTCGCCTCCTGGTAAATCAGTCGATTACCATAAAGTGTATTCTGATTGGTGTCACGAGTTCCAGAAATATAAAAACGCCATGAAAACATGGGAGAAAAAGAAAGAAGTAATTTATTTATTAGTTATTAATTTAATTATCGTATGATTATTCAATTTTTATTATATTTTTTTTTAGCAATGTATGCGCCAAAATGAAACCAGCATAGCTAACCAGAATCTACACCCGAACGAAATATTTCCTAAAAGTTTGCGATAATCATTCGACTGATCATTAAATTATACTATAACGAGTAAAAAAGCACAAAAGAAAAAACACTCATATTGTTTTTTACTCTTTAGTAAGCAATAAGAATGTAATTTAAGTTTATATACCATTAATAATTCTCTATCATAGATTATGCTAGTTACAAATTTTTACAGATGTAATATTTATTGCGTACGATTTGTTTTCTTTGACGAGAAGGGAGATTTGAACTTATGTCGAGGTTTTTCTTTGATTAGGAGAAGGGGAGGGGGGAAAATGCTAAGATCAAATGCCAAGACTGGTCTGGTTGACTGTTGTTATTATTTTATATTTTTTTAATCTGTGATCGCGAAACTTTGAGTATGGGCAATTCACGACTAGTCTTGAATATAATTCAAGGCCACGATATAGATCTCATGTATAATTTCTTATTCTAAATGGTGTAAAATCGTATCATCGATCGATTTTTTAAAAAAATGATTCGTCGAAGAAAATAAAACCGAGTAACTTTTTAGCCATTACATCACCTTGTTTTTACGAAGTTACAATTTTGTTACTGTTTGTATCATCTGTGATAACGTAGATTATGTCAGTTGTATTTTAATTTTTTTTATATACTTTAGGTACAATCTATTTTAATTCCTTAATTTGTGTATGGTGAAAGGTTATTTATTGTTAATGTGTATATATTTTTTTTCTGCATTTAATACTTTTTTTCTCTCCTTTGAAAATTTATTCCTATGATTTTTTTTTTATTTTAGTTTTATTTGGCAATTTTTAAGTTTTTTAACATTTCGGCTTTCTAGCGATGAATTTTAATTACGAAGAGCGTCTTCGTATAAAGGTTAATTACGTTGGTGTTTTTTTCTACCAGTGTTGGCAAATGTCAAAAACGTACAATTGGGAGGGGGTACCAATAGCGTAGGTTTTTTTTTCATTACAAGAAATAATGCCGATTTTTAAGATCGACATTTTAACTAAGTTCCTGTACCAGATAGATTAGCGACTTTTTTTTACGTAGGTTTCCGAATTGATTTTTTTTTTTGCTGTCCGTCCTTTGTAAAAGCCGATGACATCGTTTCTTTATATATTCGAGGTATTATTTTAATTTTTTTTGTACTTAATTTAGCGAAGAATTGCCAATTTTTCATACGCATCGGATTATTGTAATGTCATCGTTTATGGAACATGATGCTGGTAACGTCTGTACTTATTGTAGATGTTTGTTATAAATTTTGTTTCATATTCAGAGTAAATCGCTTTAAGTATGTGTGTTTTTCATTCGTTGAAGTATCCGTGAACCGTGATTGTGTTATGATGAGAAATTTGGGTGATCAATATCGTGGAATTCCGGCTGTAACGTCGTTTTCGATTTCACACTCGTTAACGCCTCGTTTCATCTTGAAGTATCCGTGATCACCCCAGTCTTCATTGAATGAGTTGGATATTAGCCAATACGGCGTGTTGGTTGATTGATCTGTACCCCAGCCTATGATTTTGACCGCGTGATCGCATACGTAGTCTCCTTTCACGTGTTGGTAAACACCTGGAAATATTGCTCTGTAACTACGTACGTCGTCGCTCTGTGTTCATGAAAACTTGAATTCGTTTGTACCTGATTTGTAAACATAGAAATCCTCATATGCTCTGAAACTACCTTCGACAGGGCCATTATTGAAGATTTCAGTCTGAATTACGCGTTCGTCGGGTGCCAAAGAATACCATATTTTTCCTGTGGTTGAGTTCGATAAGGGGTTAAGTGATAAGGAAATGCGAAGGATTCAAATACGGTATTCATACCATAATGTAGATCATTTTCATACGAAATGTGGTAATTTGATTGACAAACTCGAGTACATTGCGGCGTCGGTCCGTATTTTGTGCAATTCGGTCTGCTACCGTTTTCGTGATGTTCGCAAGGAGGGAAATAATACGGTTGGCAACCCTGTAACGTTTCGATTTATTGTATTGACTTTGATCTCACATATTTGACATCAGTGGACATGCATTGTTGCGTGTTGCGTGATTAATCATGTTGATAAGGTGGAAAATTAGGTTGGTAACACTGTCAAGTTCAGTTTGTTTATGTTTGATCTTTGATCTAATTGATAATTGATTAGCGATAAGTAACTGTTTCTATTACTTCGTTTGAATTAAACGATCCTCCGCTAACGATTCCGTTTTGAACCCAGTATTGCCAGGCTAATTTATGGCTCCCACCGTGACATCCATTACCACACGATTTACAACAAGTGAGTAGATCTTCGGCGGAGAAATGGAAATGTGTTTTTTGACCGGAATGTATGCATACTCGATCGGACATCGCTTCGACGGCTGCGAATACCTATTGGAAAAGGTTATGTAGATCACGTGAAGAAACCTCTGAATCATTGGCCTTACCCAGCACGATCCGCATGATCCTTGATCTCGTATTTCGCGTATTGTCGGACACCCAGGCCAACGAGCACGTGAATCGAATTCTTCTGGTAAATTCGACGATATATTCGATACAACAAGTGATTCTATCGAGTTGTCTAGACGCGAATCGTATAAATTTCTCAAAGCTTCGAAATACTCGTAATCGGATGAAGGATTAAAGTTATTGCCAGCCTGAAAATAAACATTGTGGTTATTTAAGTATATTATTAGATTCAGTGATAAATTCGTTGACGAATTTCTTACATACTTTCCAAGTTGTATTCATAGTATTGATCGAATTGATGAATGCATCGCTAAGTGGATTAATACGTTTGATATAACTTGTTGCTTCCAGGTAATCTACTTTGTAATGAAGTATGACGAGAAATAACTTGATACTGAACACGTGCATCGTTCGGAGCCGATTAGACTGTTTATAACGATTACGAGTTAGTAACTATCATTTATATAAATTTCGTTCATATCTAAAACCTGTAACAGAAGTTTGCAAGTCGTTTTACGATTACATCGCACAGAGATCCTGAATTATTCGTAAGTAGCCTGGTTGCCGAGGTATATGATACAATGAGATATTAAATCTCATCGACGTCGAATCGAGTGAATAAATACGCAGAAATAACGATAAACGAGCTTCGAGTTTATATACTAATTCGTTATCAAAATGGAACTTTTTCATCGTTAAAGTAAATTGATTTTTTCATTATTTATAAATAGGAGTAATAAAGCGATGGAATGTAAATAAAATAATGTCATTGACCTAATTATGGCTACAATAAGAAATAATGGGAGTAGCATGCAGGCAATGTAGAATCCGCACTACCTAGTTCATGGAAATTATTCAAAGAAGTAATAATTCCGTTCATCAGTCATCTGCTGATAATTTTCTACTATCGAATTTTTATAACTCTTTTATTATAGGCAAATATATTTCGTTTAAGAAATATTCATAGTAATTGAAAATTATATCGCTATTCAGATTTCGTTTTTCCTTATGAAGAAAAAAGTTACGCAATTTAGGCTCGATATCGTTATTTGTAAGTTGCCAAATCGTAATGACCTTTTAAATTAAGATTTTATAATTTGCGATTAGTTTTGGTTATTGCAGAATGGTCCAGGTCAGGTCAGGTCAACGTATTTTTTTGACTAGATGCGCCGAAATCATGACAATTGTAACAACCATGCAAATGCAGAAGCATTGAAATGACGGAAAACAACGCATAATTCGTAAACTTATAATCGTGAAGTCGTATTCACGATTACATGACTACGTTGTATTCGGGTAATCATGAATACGAACGTACTGGTTGTATTCGTATTCTTTCGTCTACGCGCGTAATTATAAGCAATAAAGAAAATCATAATCATGAATACGCGTTGTATTGGAATACACACAACTCTGCGGAAAACAACCTCCGACGATATTCTGTTTTGCTTTTCATTCATATGTATTTTCCGTTCATTTCAGTCGACCTCAAACTTTCCATTCCTATTGCTAAATTATTAATTCGCCAGTAGACTTTTCCAATTAAGTTGTACTTATTAGTAAATCATCGATGTTATTTTGATCTTTGATGTCGCTCCGATTTGACTTGTATCACTCTTGTTCTTGAGTAACGCTTCATTCAAGCGTTTCATGACACTGTATCAATTTGTCAAGCTTGTTTAAATGTTGTGGAAGCTAATTCGGTGTCGACCCCTGAAATCAAAATTTCACTTGCTTTGTTTAAATTCTTAATTAATTTGCATTATCTTTAGAGTCATCAAAAAACATTTAAGTTATAATGTAACGTCTTACGATAAACTTTGATTTTATTAATTAATTATTTATCTAAGCATAGAGGGAGAAAGTTCTACTCTGGTACTTGATTCATTGATCAATTGATAAAATGAATTCAACTTCGAAGATCAGAGTTTGTGTTATTATTTTTCACAATTGAATAAAAATAATCAAAATGGAATTGGTGATTTTCCTCGTTATGTTTTGTTCGTTTGGAAATATTGAAGCGGTTAATATAACGACTGGTAAGTTCAAATAGATGTTTCTTATTGGTTGAAAATCTCACCTATAAATTATTGCATCCGAGACATAATTGATTATGACGATGAAAATCTTATCTTATACTGAAATGTATTTTCATTACGAAAATTACTACAGTAAAATGAAACAGTAAATTAATGCGACGAAATAAAATAATAAATTCGAATGCATGTTTTTCCAGCATCTCCAGGCAAACTCGACCAGGCGAATTTTACCGGTGACCTTTGTAGGGTGCAAGAAAGGATCATAGCGAAACCACGAACACGTATTAATTATTTCCTAAAATTAAATTATTCACTCGACGGTTCACTTTTTTTCCCGATGAAAGTTGAAAACGTTGAACCAAAATCAAAGAAGCAGAATGGTATCGAAGAGAAAAAACACTTCGTGGATTTGTGTTTAAAGGAGCCCGACGGATTGACGCTAAATCAAGCAAAAACCTATACAACTTCTGATAATCCAGTGGTGGATTTTTTCTTTCAAGTGATGGAGAAAACAGACAACGAAGAGACGTTGCGTTTACTCGAAAAAAGTTGGAAATTTTCTCCTAACGATACGATAAAAATCGTCGCGAATTTAAGAGATATCAGATACGGGAAAGGTATCAGGTATCATAGTTTTCTCTGTTTATATTGGTTATATCAAAATCATCCTTTGACGTTGTACAACAATTTGGAAAATTTCATAAAAGTTGGATATTGGAAAGATATGTTGCATCTTTTGGTAACGATTTTATTCAAAGGATATGTCGCCGAATATTTGAAATTCGATGATTGCATCGATCCTGATTATTTCAAGAAAAGTTTATCGAAAAGGAAAGCCGATAATTTTAAAAGAGGATTGATATATTTTAATAAAGTAGCTGAGTGTTTACACGAAGATAACTCGAATTTAAGCGTAATACGAAATTTTACCCTGAGATATGCTAAAGAAAGATTAGAAAGTGATGTAAAATATCAAACTTATCATCTAAAAGTTGCCAAACTATTTGCCGATCAGTTGAAAAAAGATTTGGAATTCTATAATAATGATACTTTAACGAAAATATCCTTATGTTCGAAATGGGCTCCGTCGCTAAATGGGCATTTCGATAAACTTTCTATGATCGTAACAACCATATCTATTTTATTGTTGAATGAGAATAACACCATATTGAAAGATTACGCAGAAATTACAAGAAATATAACCGATGTAGAAGAATTGAAAGAATGTCAGTCCGCTTTTGCCTTTAAAGCTAGGAAGGAGTATCACTCAAAGTATTTACTTCCATTACGGAAAACTTTAAGAGTACCAGAAATGTACATGCATCCAGGTTTGTGGCATGAGCTTGATTACAAGAGAGTAGCAAGTAAATGTATGATGAAAAATAAGAAAATTTTTCTCGCCCATGATAAAGAAAGATTTGAAAAATTTATCAATAAATCTAAAACCATGTCGGGAGCGACACTCAAACCAATCGAAATTATCCAAAAAATAACCGCCGAACCAGATGGAACAGTTAGAGAAATATATGAAAAACAATGGCTCTCTATTGTTAAAAGTATCAAACAAGGAAAAGACAATCTTCTAAAAGCTGCTTTAGCTATTTGTGACGTAAGCGGATCTATGTATTCGGATAATGAAACGCCTTTGAATGCTGCTCTAGGATTAACTTTACTAACAGCACAATTATCTGACCATCCGTGGTCATCAACTTGCATGACATTTTCAGCCGAACCACAATTTCATCATATTACCGAAGAAAAGTTGTTAGATAAATTGGATAGTATGAAACGCATGAATTGGCAAATGAATACGAATATTGATGCTGCATTTGCTTTAATCTTGAAGATTGCCGTGAATAATAATCTAACCCGTGAAAATTTACCAAGAATTTTGTTCATTTTCTCCGATATGGAATTTGATTCCTCGGTCGACACGGATAAAACGAATTTTGAATCGATAAAATCGAGATTTCTGGAACATAATTATACTCTTCCGACGGTTGTATTTTGGAAATTGAATTATTACGATACGCATTCTACGCCGATACAAAGCAGAGAAAATAATTGTATTTTGATTTCTGGGTTTTCACCTAAAATACTTTCATTTATAATGAAATGTCAAGATGTTGCTGATCTAACACCGATAAAGTTTTTGGATCACTTGATACATCTGGATGCTTATAAGGATTTCAAAGTGTATGATTAAATTCAAGGGATTTATATTTCGGCAAAATACATTGTCCGTCGTCGCGGGCTCGTTTGGAATTCTGCAAATCAATCTTTTACTTGCGAAGATCGTAGTTCGTGGTAAAGATGATTATTTTCGTTTAGATTCAGAACATACGATATTGTTTTAGTTTTTTTTTATTCATGAAGAGAACCAACTATGTAAAAATTATACCATTTCTTTTCATTTCAATTTTTAAAAGTTGTCTAACCTTCGTTTTTTTAAAATAATGTCTATCATTTTTGTAAAAAAAAAATAATCGTTATTTTAATTATTTTTAGCCAGGTAAAAAAATATAAATAGTTTAATTATGAAATCATAGAGCGCGCCACTAAACGATAATTCCAATTACGACGCAATTCGACGACATTTTGCCCGCTGAAGTTGAACACCCAAGTACGCTTATTTTTCTTCCAACCGTTGATTACGATTCACGATTCAGTAATTGAAATAAAACGAGTGGTGATGGAAGACGAAACGATATCAGCGTGTGAATTATCATCATCATAGTTTATTTACAAGATCTTATTCTCGCAATTAGTAAGTAATCATTTTGGAATGTATTTGTGTTATTCAACGTTGAATCATTCGCATCGGTAAATTCGAGCAAATTACGCGAAACACATACGAACGTACGAGATGAAAAATTCGTTTTCAAGGTTACTAAATAGAAAAATTTCAGTTAATTAATTTTTACCGCAGCGCATTTACATTTTAATGTTTACGCTAAGAAAACACTAATCTCGGGTTATTGCACATCGTCGGTTTATTTTTAGCGTTCTTTATGCATAGATAATCCGTCTAACGTAATTATACAAATTACCGATTGTTTTTTTTTTCAGTACGAAAACGTGGAGGGAGTCAAAGCTCATCAGGAGGCGTGCCTCCTTCATAGTCCTTTGAAATGGGTTGATGAAGATGATACTAGTATAACGTCCGAGCATAACCAGAACTTCAACGTGATCGGTAACAACATCGGTAATCGTTTGTTATCGGAAGATGATTTGAATGGAAATTTCGACATAGCCGATCAAGATATCGCCATGGTTAACGAAATCGTCGAAATAACCGACAGCGTCGATAATCGGTGTAATTCGGCGTCCGAAAATAAGGAGAATTATAGATCTGAGTGTTTGTATTTTTACATCACGCGTATTAAGTAGCGTTTTCGTGCGTTGTGACTAATTGTGTATGTTACAGATAAGACATTGAATCGTGGTATATCTCGTGCCACCGATAATGTAAATATCGTCTCGAGAGTGAGATCGGAATTAGCTTTAGTTGATAATACCGACGAAGAGTACTTGTCTATTGAAACACCTGTGTATACGTTTACATTACCGGATTTCGCGCAATTTCCAGGTAGTATTTTCAAATAAACGGATTAACGCGTTTACGATCGTAATGATGAAATTATCGATAATTGAATTCGTGATATATATTGGCTTAATCTTTTCTGATACGACGATAAATATATTTCAAGTACGTACCACGTCGAATCCACTTAATTTACGTATTATTCCACAGATGATTTTAGAGAGTTCCTTGAAAAGGATTTAATCTCTATATCAACCCAGTCATCGCTCGAACAGGCGAATCGTTTAAATTGGTGGACTTCGTTTGCCCAACGTCTATGGCCTCTTTCTACATCGGGAGATGGTAACTGTTTACTACATGCTGCCTCGTTAGGTAAGTTCATTCGAAATTATCGCTTTTCCACGTAATTACCGAAACTCTATTTCGCAGGCGTTTGGGGTTTCCACGACCGTCTATTAACGCTACGTAAAAATCTGCACGGTTTCCTCAGCCAGAGTTCGTACAGAGAAGCATTATGGAGACGGTGGAAACGACAACAAAGTATTTTAAACGCCCAAGCCGGACTCGTCTACTCCGAGGTGGAATGGAGACGCGAATGGAACGCGATTGTCAGTATGGCATCGACGACTCCTCGACTTAGGCGACAAAGCATCGTTAGGTAAACCAACACCGCGAAATGATTTACAGCTGTTTACGTGGAATGATGATTTTTTACGAAACTGATACATCGTGATTGTGTTTCATTGGCTTAATCTTTTCTGACTCGTAATGTAATGATAGGTTATCAAATGATGATTTTTTTCGTGTTGATTATTACGTGATGTTTTTCGTTGGCTTAATCTTTACTGATTTCATTTTCAGTTTTTTCATCTCAAATATCGTAATTACTTCCCGTCTTAATCGTGTTGTTTTTTGCAGCGCCGGCAAAGGTGATTTGTACGGGAATATTTACGAAAGTCTGGAAGAAATTCATGTCTTGGCGTTGGCTCATCTACTCAAGAGACCTATTATCGTGGTCGCAGATACCATGTTGAAGGTGAAATACGAATTTACCATTGGTTTGATTTATCGTCGTTGATTTTCTCTTGTAATAGCCTCAAAATGTAACAGGGGCCGAGGTAAATCCATTTAATCAGGACGAAATTTCTTCGGAATGTTCAGATTAGAATGGAGGGGGGGGAGTTACTCGTAAAAATCGGAATTATCAAAAACCTCGTGATTTTGGGTGATATTGGAAAAAAAAATGTATGTAATTCAGAGTTTCATTGTTTGGGAGGGGTTTGGTTTTTCAACAAAGGGAATTCGTATACCTGGAAGGGTTTTTACCCCTAATGTGATTGAGTAGCCTATTGCGTAGATGTTTACTTGTATAGAGAAGCAGTCCCCTGAGAGTTAGTTCTGATGTGATCGTCGAAGAGTGCAATCACTGGAAGACCTCGTGAGTGAGGCGTTGGAAATAGCGGGTTTACTTCTACTTTTTAAATCATAATCCAGTAAAAATAATCAAAAATCGGGGTCTATGATGCTAATCGGAGGGGACTGCGGGGTTTTTGTTTATAGGTCAATTCCGATGTCCTGATTACGAATCTGAGGAGTCCTCTAGTGTCTTGGGTCTGCGTTCTCCCTTATTATGGATTTTAGTCCCTCAACTTCGGTTTTTGCGCAATAACTCGAATAATATTGATCGTAATGCAATTGTAGTTATATGATTACTTAATCTACATCAAATTCCTCTTCGAATGAGATATCAACGAAATTTCTAAGTTGAAGGGGGGTGGAGCTACGATCGTTTGAAGAGGAGGGGTTTCGGAGCA
>QBDW01002162.1:0-22962 GCA_003261595.1 Maconellicoccus hirsutus
CTTTATTTTATTAAAATATCAATTTATAAATATCAATCAGGGTTTAAAATAATTTATTCGTGTTATTCATGTATAGCGGAGGGATTTTTGCGCTGAGGGGTACTAAGATCAACCGGACGGGCTGTACGTACTATATGTATTTGGCACTCGCATTGATGGCGACGCATATCCGCGCGGCTTCTGTCCTGGTCTGGGCATCAGGGTGTTTCAACTCGCAGTTAGGTAGACGATCAATTGATCATACATACGCGTACTACGTAATCGTGTTTTGTACGCGTATGCGTATGTGCGCGTGCCCACTGGCAGACGAATGAGGTAGAATGCAACCACATACCACATACTGCATACTGTAGGTATAGTATAAATACGTGCAGTATGTCCGGTTGATGTTTAGTAACCCTCAGTGCCAGCGTCAGCGCAAAAATCGCGTTAACGTAGCTGACACGTAAAAAGTGGTCACACTTACAACGTGAATAGAAACATCAATGCGTGCAAATTACAGTGCAAAAAAAATATACGAGAAAACTAAATCATCGATTACTAATGATTATGTATCGAGTTTAATTCTTCATTTTACTCATAAACGTCAACGTCAATCAGGGTTGAAAATAATTTATTTGTATTACTGATCTATGATGATGGGATTTTTGCGGCGGCGCTGGCGCTGACGCTGAGGAGTACTAACACTACTAACATCGTAACATCAACCGGACGTACTGGACAAGTATTCATGATCATGTATGTCCGTAACCGTATTGTTAAGATGAAATATGACGCAATACTTTGTCAATTTTTAGGATACTAAGTACGTATAACGCAAGTTTTAGAATCGCTCATACAGTAACGAGTAATAAATTCGCCGCGCCGGGATGATTTTTTATCGCAACACGTCCGCCGCGCCGTAGGTAATTACTAATTAGGTATCTGCAGCCATGTAGCGGGTGGTCCTACTCGTATTACCTGCTTGTATCGAAAATCAGAAAATGTACTCGTACTCGTATGCAGTAGTAGGCTACACGCACTACGTACGCGTGTGTGTGTGTGTGTGTAACGCTTTTTAATTTGCTACATACAATGTGAATGTGGTAAGTGGACCAGCTCTCTCCGCGTCGCGTCATAACGATGCTCATGCTCGTATGATTAAGAAGAAGAAGACGAGCAAGCGCGACAAATCGGGAAAGAAAGAATACGCAACCGCAATGTTAAGCGGGTTTGAGTTTTAGAAAGATTCTGCAAAGGTACTGCTAATGGTAAAGAAGAAGGGAAGGCTTGCGAGCGTACATGCAATTACGCATGATGACTTTAAATGACGATAGGTAAGTAGGTAGGTGATTGGATGGGTAGGTGGGTAGGTAGGTACTAGGTAGATATACTTATATGTGTTGATCTAGATAAATTATCAAAATTACCGCAAGTGGCAAATAAGTACTCGTACGTAGTTACGATAGTACATAATGTATTCGTAATTGAGATTCTGCCACCTGCTGTTATACGATATACATTTTTTATCTTACGGAGTAAGTAATGTAAGTATGTATTCGTCTTCGTTGTCGGTTGTCGGTTGTCGGTTGTCGATAGCGAGGTTAATATTTCAGTTTTCTCAATTTTTCAACTTACAATCGTTGACGCATGCTCAATGCTGATTTCTTCTTCATCATACAACACGTACAGACCGTCCGGTTGATGTTAGTACCCCTCAGCGTCAGCGCAAAAATCCCACCATCATAGATAATTAATACAAATAAATTATTTGCAACCCTAACCGATGTTTATAAATCGTTATCGTTAGTTTGATTAAAATGAAGAATTTAAATTGATGTTAAGAATTTAAAAACGAAAAATAATCAATAATCATTAATAATGGATGATTTACTGTTTTCGTACGTTTTTTTTGTGCTGTAGTTTGCACGCACTGACGTCCCTATTTACGTACCGTATTTACGTTGCGTTGTTTGTAATCTGTGTAAGTGTGGCCACTTTTTACGAGTCGCGTCAGCTACGTTGAGTTGATGGGATTTTTACGCTGAGGGGTACCAAGATGAAGCGGACAGTCTGTACACCCACGTCCCACGTAATGGTTTCACGTAATATTTTACTCGCGTGATTGTGACTTATGATCGTGAGAAAATGAAGAAAAAAAAAGAGTAAAAGCTGCCGCCGCGCCGCAAAATTACGTGTTTGTTGAATACGGAATGCGCGTGGTGGTAGGTAGCTAGGGTACTAGGTAGTTATGTAGGTAGTAGGTACACAATACATGTATGATATTTGATGTACAAATATGTACAGTATGCACAGTACATGCGGTTGATGTTAGTATCCCTCAGCGTCAGTGCCAGTGCAAAAATCCCATCAGCCATCACCATACAGTAGATGATAGGCTGACCAGACATACGTATGTACTCTTTTGAACAGTTCAAAAACGCATACTCTCCCTTTTTCAAAATAATTATGTAAAAATATACTCTATTTCTATGAGCGCGAGAAAGATATTTCAAAAATGACCAAAAATACCAAAATTAAAATGAAAATAAATAAAATTGAAAATACGAGTATCATTGCTATCATTAGTTCTAACTAAGTGCACTTTTTAGTTTTTATTCTTTGTTTATGTTTGTAAGTTTTACGGGTAAAAATAGATTTTTACAATCAATACTTTCAGAAAATCGATTTTCACAATCTATATTTTTAGAAAATTTATGATATGAGCTACTCTTTACTTCTGAGAAAAATCTGGTCAGCCTAGTAGACGAGTAATACTAATACTGTAGGTACTAGGTAGGTACATAATTGTAAATTATTTTGAACCCCAATCGATGTGTTTATAAATTGCTGTTATTTTGATTGAAATGAAGAATTTAAGTTGATATTACTCGTAATAACTAATAACTTAAAAACCAAAAATAATCGTTAATAATCGATGATTTAGTTTTTTCATAGTTTTTTTTTTTTTTGATACTGTAATTTGCACGCACTGACGTGTCTGTAACGCGAACGCGTCAGATACGTTGATGGGATTTTTGCGCTGGCGCTGAGGGGTACTAACTGCAACCGGACGTACCACCTACTACCTAGCTAGTAGCTAAAGCTATAGCTACCTACTGTACGTAGTTAGTTAGCTACAGTACATACCCCCTTAGCCCCTTAGCCCCTTAGTAGAGGTACGTAATTAATTTCGATTTGCAATCGACGCAATTTATTGGAAAATTTTCAATATTACGTAGCCTATGCGGTCTAGCCTATTAGCACGGTGTTATTAAATAACGACGCGCGTATAGATAGGTAATAATTGTGTCGCTACGTGATTCGACGCCTACTTAAAGAAATTGATGTTGATGTAGAATTTTTACGAGCGTTTCGCACCATGCGAAGAATAGAATGTGATGTGGCGCGGCGCGGCGCGCCGCTGTTCACAAGTAAGGTTGCAGTTGGGAGTTGGACCAGTGAATTTGAATTGATGACTGATACAATCTCAACGCGCAGCAGCTAAAATGTAGGAGAGGTCACGATTCTCACGAGTCACGACCCTTTTTCAACGTTTCATCGCCACCGTAGTCCGTATCAGGAGAGCAGAGAACTGACGCTGATACAGATACTGCGATATCGCCGATATCAGTTCAATAGTCCTCTTCCAAGAGCAAGACGTACTAGAAGTTCGCATCGCGCATTTGTTTTGTTTTGTTTTGTTACGTTACGTTTTGCGTTTTTTCTCTGTCTCTCGTCTCTCTCTCTCTCTCTCTTTCGTGTCTCTCTCTCTCTCACACCTCTACCTGCTACTTACATTGGTAGAGATACCGGTATTTCTATTTTGTTTACTACCTGCTATACGGACGTATAATAGGTTTACGTGGCGCGGCGGCAACAACATAGTAACATAGAAGTACGAGTACATTTGGGATGCAGGATCTACACCACCTGCGATCGTCTCGTACACATACGATCCATACGAGTACTTACTCGAACTACAATACAAGACTAGACGACATCGATTAATGGGGTATTGCGATTGCCTTAGTGTAGCTGTCTAACTCTAACTGCCGGCGTGTTATACGTACACGTTGTATCTACATATAAGTTTTTACATTTTTTTCAACGGAAATACGAGTATAATATACCATTTACAGCGTACATTACGTAGTATACAATTATACATACCTTTAATTACGCAGTACGAGTAAAGAAAAAGGCATCAATAAGCGAATTCAATGAATTCACCCTTATAGGAATTAGGAACGTGTCAATTTACTTTTTTGTACGCGGGTAACAGTGCCTCGTCGTGCCATACGGCCGGCGTGGCGTATGACAGGACGTAGGTACGTAGGTAGGTAGGTAGGTAGGTAGGTAGGTAGGTAGGTACTAGGTACTAAGGAGGTGCGAAAAAATTGGAAAAATCAATTATTTGTTGTTGTAGTACAAGGTTCAAACCACTAGCCACAGTTGCGAAAGGAGAAAAAATTTTGATTTGCAAAGTCGTGGTAGTTGAGCTCAACTACGCGATATAATGATATACATTTACATACGTATGTAGTATGTAGTATGTAGTATGTAGTATGTACGTAGTACGTACAGTTGATACTTAATATACGCAATTTATTGTTAAGGAAAAACGTTTTTACTAAATTTGACAGTCTAAAAACATGCGAAAGAAAATGTCTCGAATGTATACTCGTGTTAATGTACGGGTTCTATATTACTTCAGTACGGGTAGTACTACGAAGCTGTGCTACGAGTAGGTAGCTACTAGCTAGCTACTAGCTAGGTAGTAGGTACAAGGTACCGTATGACGCATTATATGTACTACACACACACACACGCACACATACACACACGCGCGCACATAGTAATGTAGTATGTGTAGTTGTGTACTTTGTATTTTATTAGGACTTGTACTTGAGTAGTACATACACATAGATTAGATATGGCTACGTAAGCAGTTGACAGGTGGCGAATTGCAGTGCTGCTGATGTGACACTCTCTACGTATAAAGATGATGCTTTCGTTCGAGTTTGTATCGAATTAAGTAATTGTTGGAGGTCGAGATCGAGGTCGAGGTCGAGGTCGAGGTCGGTTTAACCTTTAATCACACTTCGCCAAAAATAACCGACGACGCAACGTCATACTCACTACTCAGGCATATATGTAAGTGCTAAATAGGTGCTTATTGTTAAGTAATTAGCTAATTACAAATGAGGTGTTCATTGTCAGCGGCGGCGGTAGGTAGACAAGATGAAACAAAACAAAAACAGGATTTGTTGTCAGGAAAAAAATTATTTTACATTATCGCAAATACAGTATGAACACAGTTAGATACGTATTGTAGATACATATACGTACTCGTAGTTGGGGGTACTAGGCAGCGGTGTAGGTGTAGGTGTGGTATAGAGTCTATAGAGTATAGACCATAGAGCGTAGTGTACTTAACTACCTATACCTAAGTACCTACACTGTATAGTCTACAATTGCAGCAGACCTTACGTGAACGTTGCAAGTATAGAGTAGGTACGAGTATGTGCGGCGACGCTGCATAATGTCCCCAAAAAGGTAGGCCGGCCGCATCGTGAATACAGTAGTTACTAGTTAGTGGGTAAGGTACATACACATTCTCGTACGTTGGGTATACACTATACACTGTACAGTATACAGTAGGTCTAGGTGTATCATGCAGTGTACTCGTACTCATATGTTACGTACTGTATGTATGCTAGGTATAGGTAAATAGGTGATTAGGTTTCAGCTAACTACTGGCTCCTGGCTACTGGCTACTGGCTACTGGCTACTGGCTACTAGCCATAAGCCAGAGCTACCAGCCAGGTAGATCTCGATTAGTCGGTAAGACACCAAAAATACGAGTATGTATAACCCTCAAACCTTTTACCTACTTATCGTTTGGCTATGGTATATGGTATATGCAAATGGTGTTTTCATGTTTGCGAATCGAGTTCGAGTTTAGTTGAGTTGAGAATGTTATTATGGGTAGGTTCTCAGTTGGTAGACGTGTACGGCGGCGGCGGCGGCGGCGACGCGACATGGAGGTATACTTAATTAGTAGGTCAGGAATTGGATAGGTGTTCGGAATATTCTATTACAACGTTCGTTGAAATACAATTGAGCATGCATGTAGATTATGTTATGTATTCGGTAAGGTATGGTATGGTATGTAATGTATGCAATGTAATGTAATGTAATGTAACGAACGAACGCGTAGTGAAGACACGAGTTCGCGTATTTCGCGTACCTTAATTGTTAAATGGTGGGTGGGTAGGTACAGGTAGGTAGGTAGGTAGGTAGGTATATTTGTTATTTTGTGGCTCATGATACAACGTTGGAAAGCCGCGCGTACAGAGACGGGCGATACTTTTATTAATACGAAACTCGTCAACCAAAATACGTACATGTCTATGCTGGATACTTGTAGTACTACCTAAGTATACCTAATTATCCACGTACCTAGGTAGTACATATACCTACCTACCTACCTACCTACCTACCTACCTACCTACAGTATAATATGCATGCGAGGTACGGTAGTAGCTTAGTAGGTAGAGGTACTAGGTGTTGGTAGAGGCGAGAGCCGGCCAAGTAAATTTCCTTCCTATGTAGAAAAGCGAAAAATTGCCATTAGGTATGCCACCGTTTCTGCTCTATGCCGTATGTGTCCAAGGAAAAAAACATTCGTATTTTTCACTTCGTTAATCAATAGTGGCAAAATAGTAGCCGCACTTGCGAACTTGACTATCCTTATTTTCTGGTGTTTGCAATAAAAAATTGAAGAAAACGGCTTGTGAAACGGTATTTTAACAAATTTTCTACGGATATGAAGGGAATTTTTGATATAACCCTAGTAGTTGAGTCTGCAATTTCAATTTCAATTTCAATTTCAAATTCAACTGCAACGTACTCAACTATCGCTACTCGTGAACGTGAACGTGAACGTGAACGTGAACGTGTTTTAACGAAACCATCAGAAATAGCTTGAAAAAGGAAAAGTAAACCAAATCACGATGGATACGTAGACGACTAGACGTACGAGTAGAAAAACGAAAAATTGAGGATAGTCAAGTTGGCAGTTGGCAACTTGACGAAATGACGGCAGTTGCAAAATCGACGAACGTTAAATCGTGATCGATAGTGGGAAATTCGCAATTTACCGCAGAGTGTGATGTTATTCTTTTTTTTGAAATCTCATAAGTTGATTTTCGCGAGAATGTAGGCCTATGATACGCGTAGATGATGCAGAAAGAAGACGCGGTGATTTTTCGCCATTTTGCGGTATGTAGTAGGCCTATGTACGCAGTACGCACTACGCACTTATGTAGCATTCGCTACGTACTCGTATGGTAGGGTAGAAGGGTACGCAACAAACGGCGCGGCGGCTACGTTAGAGCGTGGAGCGTTGGGGTATGTATGTTTGGTTGGCGGCGGTATACTACGAGTATGTACCTACTACCTAGCTAGTACCTACTACCTACTACCTACCGTATGCGTTTGTACTACAACAAAAACTACAAGTACCAGTACCTTACCTACTACCTAACTACGTACTACGTACTACGTACAGCTACGTAGGTTATATTACGATTACATTCAAGTGAGTGCAGTAGCCGATACTTAGTGCTGAACTTGTTCGGTAATGTTTATGACGAGTGTCGTCTTCGAGTTCGTATTTTGGGCCGTGTGAATATTTTCGCGCGTTGCGGCGCGATAAAAGATATTCTCGTGCATATCCGCTGGTTAATTGTGGTAGCCGCTGCGCTGCGCTGCGCCGCGCCGCGCCGCCTATCTACAGTACCAGCTGTAGCTTGTTTGGTCACCTACTCTTGGCGAGTTGAGGAGTTGCTGTTATCGCGGTAAAGACGAGTTTTGCTTCGAGTTTCGAGTTTGCGTTTGATATCTCGATGCCTGGAAACGTTGAGGACTACATCACCGATCACCGACTAAACGGGTTGTGGCTTGTGGCTGCGAGTATCGGATCGAGTTCAGAAGGCCGTACGTGTTTCGTTTCGTTTCGTTTGGTTTGGTTTGGTTCTTCTCCTCTCAGTTTTACGGCATAGTTACAGTTTTGCGTCGAGGAAATTACGCGGCGAAAGACCGGCCCGATATCAGCCTCTGTGTGTGTGTGTACGTGTGTGCGTGCGTGCGCTTGCGTGTAGCTGGAGCTGGAGCTGGAGCTGTGGACGTGCAGGTATGCGAATGCGACGAGAACGAGTGGTACGCAATTACCGTCGGGTTCATCCGACCATTACCCGGCTACTCGTAGCAAACACATCGTGTATGGTATGTAATGTACCTCTACCTACTCTCCTCGTGTACGTCATGTATAACGTACACGCTACGGTTACATACTACATACTACAAACTACAAACTACAAACTACATGTAGGTAGAGGTGTACTCGTAAGTACTGTATTAATACAGTATACGCAAATGTGTATCGTGTAGGTGGTAGTCGTAGTACGTGTATGACGGATTATCAGATGTAAATGTAATCGTATGCCCGTTCGGCCGTTTGTGTACATGGTACATCTACATACCGTATGTTATCTACGTAGATAATACAGTACGGTAGGTAGTAGGTACAGTACATACGTATTATAGTACGTGCAGTACGTCGTACATACAGTATATGTGTGGGATGTGGATGTACTACATACTGGTAGTGTATAGTGTATGTTGTAAGTACGAGTAGGTACCTATGTAACTTATATGTATACTACATACTACATACTACATACTACATACTACATACGTTATGGATACCGATAATTGAGTGCTTACGCTTAGATAATTGGTTGGCAGTTGGCACTTGGCGACATGAGCTCTCTCAAAGGGTAATTGGCGACGTGGTAGCGGCTGCGTTAGCGTTGTCGATGTTATCAACTTGAAAATGTTAATTTGGGTGGCGGCGAGTTGCAATTTTGCTGTGCGAAAAATGGTACCTTCACCTTACCTAGTACACCTAGCTAGTAGCTACTAGCTAGTACCTAGTACCTACATACAGTATACGTACGTTGTATGTGTACTCGACTACTCGACTACTCGTCTGGTAGGTGACGAAATGAAATGAAATGAAATGAAATTTATTGTTGGTACTGGTACTGGTACTCGTAACTTAGGCGGTCTATTAGATAAAAACACCCGATACGACGAATGTAAAGGTAATTTTTTCAGATTCGCTCGTCTATTTTTAGCTTGGAGAAGTGAAGTTTTACAAAATGTCTATCTGAAAACGTTTCGTCGCAGTCGCACTTAGTTAATCAGCGCGTGTTGCTGTTGCCTACGTACGAGTGTGCCATGATGCAAGTTGATTTTTAGAATGAATAATACGTAGTATACCACGTATTCGGTATTTTGTATTTTGTATTTTGTATACTCGTACTTTATTCCACGTTCCGTATGAGTGTAGGTATGGAGTAATTTGGTGGTAGTTAACTAGTTATACATTATTTATATAGGTACGCGTAAGACGTAGGTAGAGGTACGTAGGTAGGCCTACTAGGTAGTGGAAAATGAATTCGCGAGATCGCGTGTAGCGAATAGCGGGCAGCGGATAGCGGTTTTACGGGTTTACGAGTTTACGGGTTTACGGGTTTACAGTGTACCGTATTATACGGTTTACAGAATGCGGTTTTCGCCAGCGATCGTCCGAAGAAGACGACGTCGAGGTATGGCACAGCACGGCATGGTATAGCATGAATTAATTGTACTCGTATTGTATGGCGTGCGCGTGGAGTGGCGTATTTCCCTGAACATGATATAGGCAATGGCAGAATGTGACAGTGTACGTTGGTGCAGATATTGATAAATAATAGATCTTGGGTTGGCCGATGAACTAGTGAAAAGAGGAAGGAAGAAATAAATTCAACTTACGGCCGCGGTTGCCGATTATTTAAAGTATGTACTTGTGCCTACTACCTACATATCAATCAATCAATCATTCTATCTAGTATCTATGTACAGTACGTCCGGTTGATGTTAGTACCCCTCAGCGCAAAAATCCCATTAACCTAGCTGACGCGACGCGTAAAAGTGGCCACACTTAAACAAATTACAAACAACGTGAATAGAGACGTCAGTGCAAGAAGAGTGTATGAAAAAAGTAAATCATTGATTACTAATGATCTAAATCATTAATACTGTATCGAGTTTAATTCTTCATTTTGCTCGTAATCAAAATAACGATAACGATTTATAAACGTCGATTAGGGTTGAGAACAATTTATTTGTATTACTCGTACTTAACTTACACATATCTACGGTGATGAGATTTTTGCGCTGGCGCTGAGGGGTACTAACATCAACCGGACGTACTGTACGTGGCCAGTCTGTGCATCGTCGGTAGGTAGGTAGGTAGGTCGGTAGGTCGTAAGGGCGGTCGGTCGGTCGGTCGGTTTGTCCGTGTTGGGTTGTAAAAGGTAAGCTGTAGTAAGGTATTACAAACGTACATACTAGTAAGTGACGATTGGTAAACGTGATGATATTTGTGATACAAAATTTTCGAAGCGACCAGGCCGGTTATAGGAAGCGGGGAGGGGGGGGGGAGGAGAGCGAAAGAAAAGTAGGTTAATCGAAGTTTGGCCATCGAATGTGGAGAAAATTTACAAATCATGTTCATATAACTACTTAACTAGGTATAGTAGGTTTCCGGTTTGCGTGCACTGGCGTCTGGCGTGTGGCGCGGCGCTGTTCAGCTCAGTGATGTGTACTCGTAATTGTGTAGTGGTGGTGGTGGTGGTGCATTGCGTCTGCCACGTCACATAAATTGACAAGAACAACTAGGCAGCGGCGGCGGTAGCGGCAGCGTGTACTGTACGTGTACCTTTCGAGGTATAGGTATTAATTAGGTAGCCGCTAGCCAGCTAGCTGGTCTTCAGCTAGGTAACACGTAGGTGGTTACTGGCTAGGTACTAAGTACTAGGTACTAGGTGCTAGGTGCTAGGTGCTAGGTGCTAGGTGCTAGGTGCTAGGTACGAGAATGCATGCGTCGCGTATGTGTATTGTGTACGAGGAGTATGTCTATGCCTATGCGCAACGTACGAGTAGCCTACTGTAACTGTACGTCATGATTTGTGTCGCTTGGTGGATCGTAAAATTACGTAGGTATCCTCTATTCTAACTTTACCTCTGGTCTACAGGTCTATACCGTTACCTAGGCACGACACTGTATCAGCAGCAGATTTTTCCTTGTGTTTAAGTATATTACGTAATACTCGTATTATAGCGCACGCTACCAAACCTGCTACTCGGTAAGTGGAGCGCAACGCGAAAAAACGCCAAATAGTTAGCTACGAAATTTCAGAACTCTTCATTGCCGTTTCGTTTATACATACTCGTATGCTGTATGTACTGTACGCGTATAATAAGTAATAAGCCAGGGCCGTACGCAGGATTTGCGTAAGGGGGGGGGGGGGGGGGTTCACAAGTTGGAAAAATTTTCTTTTCTGTGGGAAAGGTGGGGGGTGTACAAAGAACCTAAATTTGTACAATTGCCTCAGAGATATAATGAATAAAAATCTCCAAAATATACATTTTTATTTTATAATATATTATACACAGCTAAGTGAAAAAAATTGATCTGTAATTTCTTTAATTTCCACATCTACGTCCCGATGAATATTTAGAGCGTTCAAACCGTTTAATCGGTTTTCACTCATAGTGGAGCGTGTAAATACGTTTTTAAAGGTCTCAAGGTGGAAAATGAGCGCTCATTCGCCGATGGTGTTATTGGCAATGTAGCCATTGTTCGCAACAGTTGTATCACATTGGGGAAGGAATCCTCCAAGAAATGCTCTCAATGCGTTGGACATTTGTAGTGCCGACGTAGTCGTAGTCGTAGTCGTAGTTTAGACGCGATTCGTTTGAAATTATTGTGAAAAGATGTAGTAGGCGTAGGAAGTATAGGCGGTCAGATTATCAGGTTATCAGGTACCAGGTAGTAGGTTAGGTATCGTTGGTAATTGGTGGTAGGTGGTAGTTGGTAGTTAGGTACATGTACATGTACAGGTACATACGCGTGATGTGAACAGCGTCCAGCGTCGAGACACACAGTACCTTAAGTGTATAGGTAATAGGTATACAGTAGTATACTCGTATTGTATAGGTAGTGTATTAGGTGCATATCAGGTAGAGGTACACTACATTTATGTACTCGTATGTATGTAGTATGTACATACACATAGGCAGAAGCGACTATTTTTTTCACCTAGCTTTACTATATTTATGATGATAAAAGGCAACTCGCTGATGTAATCCTTTCTCATGGTTTCTCTTACTCGATTATTTTGATTCGTGATGAAATTACGCGCACGTAGTTTCATCATTGAGCATGCTAAATGTATTATTCTCACAAAAGTAAATACCTGTAATTAGCCAACCTACGATAGGTGGTGGTTGGTGGGTGGTTTCCTATTTCAAGATATTTCTCAGGTGTAGTGTTTTCTTTATCGTTATCGTTATTGTACTCGTATCTTATCGTATCGTATCGTATCGTATCGTATCGTATCGTATTGTGTTGTATTGTATTGTATTGTATTATTTTTTTCAATTCCTGTTTCGTTGTGCTACAAATTGAAAGCTCGATTTGCTTGGTGTTGGTTCATTTTGTGACCTTGTGATGTAGTCCAGTCAATCTAGGCAGAAAATGGCCGAGATGTTGTTGAAGAAAAATGATGTTTTCGTTTTATCAGCCTTTCGAGCCTTTTATTGTGTAGAGTAGAATACGTCGCGAATGGTAGGCTACGTAGTAAGTGATCCGACATGCGACGAAGCTACGTGTACGTAATACGTATATGTAGTACGTAGACGTACGGGTACCGGGTACTTGGTACTTACGGAATATACGAGTAGGTAGTTTGTGGTACGATTCAGAATCGAATCCACAAGGATTCAGCCGATACTACTCGTACGTACGAGTATTTTTAATAGGTCTAGATACTCGTTTAGTCGTTACAGGTACCGTAGGCTTCCTGTAGGTCCTGTACCTATGCGCGCGTACGGTATACTATGTACAATACGCAGATGTATCGTGTATGTAGTATGTAGTATGTAGTATGTAGTATGTAGTACATATGTGGTATGTGGTATGTGGTATGTACTCGCGTAAGGATAGTGTTAGGTAGCCTATGTAGGCCGATGGCCAATTACGTAGACGTACAGTATATTGCTACCACAATCTGTGTGAGGCCTGGGGCTCGGTATATGGCGTCGCGGGTCATTCATTCGTGTAATTTCAGGCATGGTCAGAGGGGTGGGCAAATAGACGCACAGTTCTAAACACAATTGACTGTGCGCAAGAGCGCAACGTTACCGAAGCAGCGGGTCGCAGAACATTGGTGTGAATATGGTGGATATGGCGCGATTTACGAGTATAAGACATACAGATTTCGCGGCGGCCAACTAACTCTACAGCAGCGAGTGTGTACGAACAAAATCTGTATAAAATAAATGCGGAGAATGCACATTACACACACACTAGGTAGTGTACGTAATTACGTACATAGGCACTAGGTAGAGCGTAGAGGTACATGTACCTACTCGTACTAAATTTGCGTATCTAGGTACGCGTTGGTGCATACTGCATAGCTGTTTAGCTACGGTACTTGTAGCTGTCATAGAAGAGAACTGATCAGAATAGAGAAAGAAACGTTACGAGATCCGGAAGCGGGTCTCAAAACGTCGCCATGAGCTCGGAACTTGTACGTAGTACGTACTACGTAGACGTACGTAGAAGTGGAACTGTATACTTAAGTTGAGTGAGATACGTCTGTAGCCTGTACTTCTACCTACACGTAGACGTACGTAGACGTACTGTATGTACGGCGTATGCGTATATGCATGCGTAACAGACGAGGCATGATCGTGGCCGTTTGGCGTTTATTCAAATTTCAAGGTCTTATCGTATACGAGTAATGTGGCATGTCATTCGCGTTGTCACAATGTTCGAATAGTGTAATTTAATACGCGGAATTAGGTATTATTGAACGGAAAACGCGGCCGCACACTGCGTCCCGTCCACACATACTCGTACTCGTACTCGTACTCGTCCTCGTGTATTATTTTGTAGCAGGCCTACGAGTACTACGACGTCGTGGATAACAGTATACCAGGAAAAATCTGAAAACTCCGTAAAGTTGATTAGGAAAGCTCCCAGAATGAGTTGAAAGTTTAAAACTTCGCGGCGCAGCCGATTCCAGGCTACTTTGAAGCGACGTTGTAGAACGTTAATAGGTTTAAAAACAGAAATCGTCGGCGCTTCTTTAAACTATGTTTCGGTGACATATTTATGACTCCTTTTTTTTCCCTTAGTGCCTTTATTTACTTCGGTTTTTTTTTAGTATCATTTGACGAACATCCACCTACTTCTTAAGAATACACGGATACCTTTGTAATGGGGGCCGCAATGCTATACAATTGTTTTTCAGACCTAACGCCTCCAGTTTTTACTTTTTAACACCATTTTTTTTCGATGGAACATGACCTCCTGGTTAAAGGATTAAAGAAAAATGACTCACATATACAGCAGTATAAAGCAATGCATTCCAAAAACATGGTAAATTACTCAATTTTACAGCCTATGCTTTATCCGACTTCATTTTATCACTTTGCTAAAATACTTCATAGCAGTAAGGCAGTTTGCACCTACGCAAATTTTGATAAAATATGTAATATGTAAGAATAAGATGTTTTGATATAATAAATAAGGTGCAAGTTTTAAAAAGCCTCCGAAGATAGTATGTGAGTACCTAGTACCTACTACCTAGCTACAATCCTTTGCATGCAACTTTTTTCGAAATTCAATTTTTTAATTAGTCTAAATTATAAATTTTAGATTATGACTGACGCGGAGACCCAATAAAAATGAGGATAAAAAATTTTGGGATAACTGTTTCAAAAGAAAAAATTCCAAAAATAATAACAGAAGTGAAAGATTTCCAGTGATGAACGTACCTAAAATTGAAGTAATTCCGGGAGTTGTTCGACAAATTTTAGCAAATCTATGCAAACATAGCATTACTTTACATTAGCGTTTTTCAAATTAATGATTTTCCAATTTAAAAAAATGTTTTTATCTATAAGTGAACAAAACGCAAACGCAAATTGGGCACTAGACATGTGTGAAGTATTCCCACCAAGAAAACACAATCATGGTCCTGTGCTGGGTGATCGGCCAAAAAACTAGGAATTGGCGGTAGTTCTGAACATAGATAATTCTTCTGCACCTAGACCAAAAGTTATATGAAAGAGAGAGAAAAAGCCCAGTAGCGTTTCCATTCTCAGCTCTGTGTACGAAAGTTTGCAATATCCTTTGTTATTTCCACATGGTTCGCTCGGATGGCATCCAGAGCTGTGTGGACCTAAAAATGATAAAATTTCTCAAACGAACTGTTATCATATGCTGTTACTATCAGATTACGATAATCGTTTTACCGGTTTCAAAAGGTCATCTCAAGAGTATTTGGTTTTTGGTTGATATGTGGTCAAGAGCTGAAAAGGAAAAACTACTCTGGGTTGAACGCAAACAGTCGAAACTTTTTAGAATGACAACGAGAGGTGAAATTGACGAGACTTTTGTGGGATAAAATGGCATACCAGTGGGTCGTGTCTGTTTGCCACATACTTTGACGCAAAAATTATAGCAAAGAGTAAATTTTGATTTTAGAATACTCGAACTTTGGGGGAAGGTGTTACATTCCATAAAGTGTCATAAAGGCGAGGTTTGGAGGCGCGGAGAGGCTCAGAGGGCGAAGCCCCCTAGTATATACGTCACATACTCGTAGTTGGACTAGACTTGAGCTGTTCTGTTCTGTTCTGTTCTGTTCCGTTCTGTTCTGTTCTGTTCTGTTCCGTTCCGTTGTTTTCTTTACCCGCTACGCACAGTACGTCCGGTTGATGTTAGTACCCCTCAGCACCAGCGCAGAAATCCCATCAACATAGCTACGCGTAAAAAGTGGTGACACTCAAACAGATTACGAATACGAACAACGTACGTAGAGACGAGACGTCAGTGCCAGTGCGTACAAATTATAGCACAAAAAAAACGTACGAAAAAATGAAATCATCAGTTATTAATGATTATTTTTGGTTTTTGAATTATTAATATCAACTTAAATTCTTCATTTTTATCGAAATAACGATTACGATTTATAAACATCGATTAAGTTTCAAAATAATTTATTTGTATGTACATATTACTTATCTATGTTGATGGGATGAACTACTGATGCTGGCTTTGAGGGGTAGTACGATCAAGCGGATGTACTTTACAATTTCAAATGGACGAAGCTAATTTATCGTAAATTTTTTAAAATTAGGTACATTATTATGTACCCAGTTACCAACCTATTTTTTTCTTGTTTGTAACAAGTTGCGTTTCTTGCTTTCTCGCTTGTTTAGGTTGTTGAAGAAAAAAAGTTGCATTCGCGACGCGATGTCGATGGAATTAGCGCAGTTGCGGCGAATATAATCCGTAAATAGGCGTACCCAAGTACCTAGCTGTAGCTAGTAGCCAGTAGCCAGTAGCTAGTAGCTAGTAGCTGTACGACAAAGAAATATGCCCGAAGAAATAGTCGCGACACCAGCGTCGCCTTTGCGAGCTTTACCCGAACCGCAACCAGAAGAATGCGGAATGTCGTCGGCTGAAGACGATTCGTCGTTATTCGCTATGGAAGGTGATAGATTGAAAAATTTCGCTTTATTGGACGAAACGAATGATGGTAAACAACTGCAGCATGTTCAGGTAATCAGTCGTTGGCTCGTTGGCGCGTTTATAAATTGTACGTTTACGTAGATACACTACATGTAGGTAGCGGTAGCTGTTAGCCTACCTAGTAGTGATGGCCAATGGGTTTTTCGTTACAGAACGAACAGGATACCATCGAGCTTATACCTACGAGGACCATTAAAACATCTGTACCGAAACCAGCTGCCAACCCTTTGCAATTTGTGAAAATTGGCCCTTGTGATTTATACCGTTCCGCTAATAAACAATTACAAAAAGTTAATGAGATTAAGAAGCCCAAAGAAGATGCCATTAAAGACGAAATGGAAGATTGGCAGTCTGTAAGTTTCCATTTTTAACTACTGTATATGTACATGTACATTGTACACACAGTACTACGCCGCCACGTGGTACGAGAGCGTGACACGGCGCGTCCGTCGGTTAACCGTTTTGTACTCGCCGGATGTTGCGAGTACGGTTATCACTCATACTCGTTTTTGAGAATACCCGTAGTCCCGTAACCCTAACCGTGCGATCATTAGATCATTACTCGTTCGAAGCCGAAGCCGAAGCCGAAGCCGAAGCCAAAGCCAAACCCAAACGGGTAAACGAGTAGGTATACGACAACTACTCGTTGTGCAGACGAGGTATAGAAATTTGGTTGAGGTCTCATCTTAAAAAGGATAAAAGTTGGCGTATTCGCCTCGCTTACACTACGTAAACGTAAACGTACACGTACACATACACAGTCATACACATACGAGTATGTAGGATTTTTAATTTTTCAGATGTACGCGTATTTTTATGTAAAACTTTTTCATCTTGCAATTAAAATATCGCGAAAAGTGAAAGTCCTACATACTACGTGTACCTGGTGTAAGCAAGGTGAATACGCGCAGCGAAATTTCATCCTTTTTCAGATGACACCTCGCGTAGATAGGAGTGAATTCGTACCTCACTTCTGGAAATGATACAGCGCGAGGACAGTTACGTTTAACCGTCGTTCCTCGTGGCGGTTAAAGACGGGCACCTACCTAGTACCTACTCGTATGTACATGTAGCTGTAGCTATGTACCTGCGTAGTTTCTTGTGTTGATTTGTTTGTTTGATGTAGAATCTTGATAATTGGAAATGCAGTCGTAGGAAACAACAAGAACATATTATTGAAAGGGTAGTTGAAGTGAAGAAATTAGAATTAGAAGAACTCGATCGTTTCAAGAGAAGAACAAAAACCTTTAGTGAAATGATGGAAGAAAGGTACGTAAATATATTGACGATAATTCGAGTATTCGTACTGTTATGTACTGTACCCGGTGTCTAATATTGATCTTGGTCACCTTTTTTTTTTTTTTTTTTTTTTTTTTTTTTGTTAGAAAGTTTTTGTGTAATAATTTTGTTTGGCGACATTGATTACTGTATAAAGGACATCATGTAAAGAAACGTTACCCGACTTGCAAACAAAAACAAAAAGTATCATCAGGTGGTTAAGATCAATCAGACACCCGGTATGTAGATGTACACACCCCGGAACCGCGTTTTTGCATTACTTCGGTGGCGAAGGGGGAATGAGAGACAGAGAGAGAAAGTGAGAGAAAGGGAGAGGGGGGGGGGTACTTCGGCTACACAAGGAACAGATCCCTTCCGCGCATGGTTCCAACACACGCTTGAGGTACGACACGACACGACACGGCACGGCACGGCACGGCACCGGCGCCGGCGCCGGCGCAGTGCTTTAATATGTATGTACGCCTACTCTAGTCAGCGCAATCAGCTATTTGCAGCGATATTTTTCTTATTTGCTTGTAGAACCTCGAAGGGTAGAAAACTTAGTTTACCATTGTACCTGGAAGAAGATTCCGATGATTTTTCCGATCTCGGCATTACTTCGAACAAAAGCGTGATCAAATCGCCTACAATACCCGAGGAAAGCGTAAGTATTCGTCGAGAAAAGTACGTTAGCCAGCGCAGCGCAGCGCGGCGGCAACGTCGCGTCGCCAGCTGAGCGCGGGGAAAATCGGTTTTCCGTGAAAGAAAAACACCTCAGGTACCTTACGTATTCTTCCTGTAGGCCCTATAGGCCCTAGGCAAGTGCCTAGAGAGGCTGCAATTTTTGCGTTTTTTTTTTTTTTTTTTTTTTTTTTGGAATAAAAAATACTGTTTTTTTATAATTTCTATAAATATAATCGTAACGATTGCAACAAATAAAACGTGGGTTATTTTTCATTTTACGCTTGTGTGATGGAAGATTTGGAGGAGAGGATCGCGATCAGGCGCGTAGCTGAGAGGGTTGGGGGTTATTACCCTCCCCTTGGCGTCATACAACACGGAAAAATTTGTCGATCGAATTTCTTGAATTTCAAATAGGCGTAAGTGTCGTCATTGAAGTAGAATAGAATGAGAAAACCCACTTCTTGAAAAACCTAGAAATTACTTCATACTCATAACCGCCTTTGACTCGGCATTTTTTAAACCAGCTCGGCCCATGACACGCAATCTAAACCCCCCAGCCCAGATTACCTGCCTAGTAAAAAAATTTGGGGCGCTGGCGGCAAAATACGCATCACAACCGTCTGTGTAAACTATGGTCATTTTTTTTTAAACGTTGCACGCGCTACGTTTATCTTTAAAAATGTTTGATTGCTGCGGAAAATTTGTAAATTTAATTGGAACTTGGTTAGTACCGCTACCCACCTACGTAGTACGTACCAACGCTGCGTGGCTAGCACATTATCAGTCACCGTCGATGTCGGTGTTGTCGACCACGAGCTTGCCAAATTGTGACGCGAAAAGAATCCCTTTCAAATGTGGACACCCTGAACCCATTATACGTATGTACTCGTAGATAGTAGATAATATACGTGTTTACGCGTTCCACTTTAATCTACGAGTGTTACCTACTCGTTATTTATTTATTTATTTATTTATTTATTTATTTATTTATTTATTTATTTATTCATTTATTTATTTATTTTTCGGTTACACTAGGAAGCTGTTGTCGCTGAAGAAAGTTGGAAAAAGTGCGAACAAAATGAGAACGTGTTCGGTGACGACCAGCGCGATTCACAACGCGAAAATACTCGCGTCAAACAGCAGGACATTTTCGAAAGCGCCATACAAAGTTACGAAAATCGTATGAAATGTTTATCGAACGGCGGTAACGGCAGCGGCGGCGCGAGCCCGAGCCCGAGCCCGAGCCCGAGCCCGAGTCCGAGTCCGAGTCCGAATTCGAATTCGAATCTCAGTCGCAATAAAATACCGTCTGTTAAATGCAACGTCAAACGAAATTCCGCCGCTAAAATTGAAGAAAAATTATGCGAATTGGAAAAAATTAAAAATCGCTCCGCCTCCGGTACAGATTTGACGGACAATGCTAAAAAGTACGCAAATATACCGAAAGTGAATATTTTCCAAAGAAAGGAGATCTTCGAGAAAATGAGCGTAGCCGAAGAGCGAACCAAAAGCCAGAACAAACACGATGACGTGGTTACGTTGCAGTCGGCGGCGTCATTTGACGGCGCTTCAGCGACGACAGACAACACGACGGCTGTTCGTGCCATTAAGGATAGATTGCATTCGTTGCAGAAACACGCCAAGGAGACGTTCGCAGTTGGCAAATTAACGACGAGAAATTTTGCATCGTTGGGCGAAATTTCGGTGAAAGACAGACTGTCTCGCATCAACGAGACGATCGCTCGTCAACGGACCGTCGATGAGGACGAGGTCGCCAAATGTGGCGGTGGCGATAGCGGCGCCGGCGCCGACGCCAACGCCAACGAAGTCGTCGAAAGTCGCATCGATGAGACGCCGATAAGCGACAACAGACGGGAGGCGACGTCGCGAGTCGCCGCAAAGCGATACTGTTCGTCGTCCGGCAGATCCTCTAGCTCGGAGGACTACGAACACTTGCAAGTGAACCAGCATTTTCATCATAGATCGTTAGATAGTTTGCAAGGGCGCGATTCTCCAAACAGTTTGTGTTTCGACAGAGTACAAAGTTTAGAATGTATCGATTGTTGCAGCAATTATCCGGCCTCCGTATTGAGCGGCGATACGGATCGCGAAGACAGCGGTATACACACGGCTGACGTTTCCAGCTCGGTTAGCCAAGCTGACGATTTCGATTTGCACGCTGATTCGTTGATGGACGCGACCGTTGATACGAAGCATACGGCAACTCCATCAACGCTGCTTTCAACGTCAGTGCTGGCGCCACCACCGCCACCGCCACCGCCACCGCCATCGCTCTCGTTACCAACTTGCGCGATTGTAGACGAAGCCGGGATAGGAAGTCAACCTGACGCGCGTTCTGTTAATGATGCACGTGTACTCATATCTAGTCATAATAATAATAACAATGATAATAATAATAATAATAATAATAATAACAATAATAACAATAATAACGACGATGATGACGATATAAATTTCGTTGGTCGAAACGATATCGACGACACTGACGTATCGGAACAGGTGAATACGTTCGATGACAACCATAAGCGACATATGCGCGCCGCCTCTCAAAACACCCAATTTTTTTCGACAAATGACGACTGCACTAGCGGTCGGTCTTCCATAGCTGCTGCGTCTAACGCTACGATGACAATAACGACGGATTCGAAAGGCAATGATAACGCGTTATCGCAGCGAACGCTGTTTACCATTCGTTCGAGTCAAACCGACGATCGTTGTAATGGTAATGCCGCTGCTAGTCGCATTCGAGATAATGCGTCGTCTTCGTCGTCGTCGTCGTCGTCGTCGTCATCATCGACATCATCGAATGCGAATTTTGCGGGGGCCAACGAACCGGCGATGCTAGATTCAGTATCCTCTATTTTCGTCGGCTCGAAGACATTCAACGACAACGACGTCGCTAAAGATAAGGTGAGTATATTCTTATCCTGCTTTGTGCGATACCTACTGGATCGTCACCGGCAGGTACTCGTCTGAATGAACTCACAGTCGCGGCGTACCTACCAAAAAACGAACGATACCTGCCTAATTGTGCGTGCGAATAATATGTTTATGCTACGTACTCGATTCTGTTGCCAGTGTGCCGAAAATAATACCGATGAGCTGACTTCGAAAATGGAAGCATCATTGCTTGCGCTGACGCCGACGTCGACGCAGACGCAAACAGCGTCAGCGGTGCCATCTTCGACGATATTTGCCTTCGATATGTCTACAATGATCGAACCTCCTAAAGAGAAGCCGCCTCCACCACCGTTGACGGAAAACAGCGACGACGAACCGGATGTGAATAAGGTACTTGTTAGATTTTTACGTCGTCGTCGTCGTCGTCGTAGTATTAGTACGAGTATGTGTATTATGTAATAATGTACAGTACGTCCGATTGATGTTAATACCCCTGAGCGACAAAATTCTCATCAACGTAGATAAGTGATACAAATACATAAAAATTCTTTTGAAACCTTATCGACGTTTATAAATCGTTATTTTGATAAAAATGAAGAATTTAAGTTGATGTTAATAATTTAAAAACGAAAAATAATCATTAATCATTAATAATCGATGATTTACTTTTTGCGTACGTTTTTTTTGTACGCTATAATTTGCACGCACTGACGTCTCTATTTACGTTGTTCGTAATCTGTTCAAGTGTGGGCACTTTTTACGCGTCAGCTACGTTGATGGGATTTTTGCGCTGAGGGATAGGTACTTAGATTAACCGGCGACGTACTGTACATAGTGTACGCGTTGCTAGAGCTACTAGCTAGTAGCTACATAGTACATACTACGTAGTAGGCAGCTTGGCACTAGGTAATAGGTATGCGTGTAATGTACTTGGACCTACACTAGTACCTAGCTAGTAGCTAGACTAGCTACCTACTACAAACTTACTGAGGGGTGTTATTAGTGGGTGAAGACGTGTGAAAGATGAGAATTTAGTCTCCATTGAAGGAGAGATATCTGATAAGTAGGTACCAAAATTACGCTCACTCGGGTTCTTATCACGATCGTATTTTGTACCCAATTTTCAAAAAACAACTGGCAGTCGTGTTTTTGCAACAGGAACTCGAATTTCAAATTTCAAAAAAATTCTGTTGCGGAGCGTTGCAATGCGCAGAAGCCGCGTTAACGAACATGTTGGGTTTAAAATATACGGTAAAATTGATAACATTTCTCGTGGCTGGCTGGCTGGCTGCAGTGCAATTTTTGAGCTTGTCAAGTTATTGTTTTTTGTTTGGCGTTTTTCATACTTACACCAGTGTACAAGAAAAAAGTATTTATAA